>BQNB010035657.1:6800-50707 GCA_026074375.1 Tanacetum coccineum
AGACTCATCTTGTCGTGAGAGGGTACCGTCAATAAGAAGGAATCGATTTCAAAGAATCCTTTGCTCCGGTTGCTAGGATGGAAGCTATCAGCATATTTTTGGCATATGCTGCACACAAATTGTTCATTGTATTCTAAATGTACGTGAAAACTGCATTCCTATATGGTTCATTAAAAGAAGACGTGTACGTGTGTCAACCTGAAGGTTTCATTGATGCTGATCATCCAAGCCATATCTACAAGCTAAAGAAGGCACTATATGGGCACCAAGGGCATGGGACGACGAATTGTCAAAGTTTCACCAAGAGAATCACTTCTTCAAAGGCACTATTGATCCTACACTGTTTATAAGACGCTTCGATGATGACATCTTAGTGGTACATGTCTATGTAGATGATATTATCTTTGGTTCTACAAACCCTAGCTATACTCAATTATTTTCTGACCTTATGAAAAGCCGCTTCGAATGTCGATGATGGGAGAAATAACATTTTTCCTTGGTTTACAAGTTAACTAATCCCCCTGTGGCATCTTCATAAACCAGTCCAACTACGTGTTAGAAATCCTTAAAAAATATGCAATGGAAACTTGTGATCCCGTTGGAACTCCAATGGAGATCAAAGACAAGCTTGACCTTGACCAGAATGGGACTCTAGTCGATGCAACGAAATATCAAAGCAGGATTGGTGCCCTAATGTATCTTACGTCAAGTAGACCGGACATTATACATGCTACTTGTTTATGTACTCGGTACCAGGCTAAGCCAACCGAGAAGCACCTCAAGGAGTTTAAAAGGATATTTCCTGATCTCCAGGGAACCGTTAATATGGGTCTTTGGTATACGAAGGATTCTGGTTTTGAACTAACCAAATTTTTAGATGCAGATTATGCGGGATGTAAAGACACCTTCAAGAGTACTTTCGGTGGAACTCAATTCTTAGGCAAAAAGTTGGTGAGTTGTTCATCAAAGAAACAAGACTGTACGTCGCTGTCAACCGCATAAGCAGAATATGTGTCTCTATCTGCTTGTTGTGCCCAAGTACTTTGGATACAGACACAATTAGCAGATTATGGCTTTCACTTTAACAAGATTCCAATCATTTGTGATTCAAAATCAACCATAGCCATATCCTGCAACCCAGTCTAACACTCGAGAACAAAACACATTGTTGTCCGCTACCATTTCATAAAGGAGCACGTAGAAAAGGGTATGATTGAACTGTATTTTGTCAAGACTGATTACCAATTGGCCGACCTCTTTACCAAAGCTTTTCTAGTGGATAGGTTTAATTATTTGGTTCGTCGCCTTGGTATGCTCAGTTTGTCTCCACAGGAGCTTGAATTTCTTGCATAATCACAGTAATTCTTTGTATATATTTATCAGAAAATTAAAATATAAAATTATAAAACCTATAAAAGCAAAATACAAAATCAAAAAATTTCAAACATACCAAAAATAATCTAGTCTGACATGTCACTCGACAATCGATAACATTTACACACCTAGAAATGTTAATTAATATTGATACAGGTGTATAAATGAAGTTCGAGCGAGAGTTTCAAAAAGTTTCAAAACATGTCTCTTCAAATTTTCTCTACGACTTCTAAGTAAATGTCAACTTAGGACTCACTCTCCAAAGAAAGAAAAATGTTCATTTATGTACATTTATCCTAAACAACGGGAAGTTTAAATCTTCTCGGTCTTGAACAATATCATATAAACATTCCAAGTTTGTGAATGCTCAAGAGAAGCGCCAAGGAAATGATAATTAATTAGATAAATATAAAATCATTTTCCTGTTGAGCATAATTTTTCAAGATATTTTTTAAAGAAAATTCAAATTCTTTCAAAATTATGTGCTCAACAACCTCCCACTCCAAGTTTTCACTCTAATCTATTATTGAGGGGGAGTATAATAAAAAGATTCATTCAGGATGCTCTCCTGTTCTCCCAAGACTTAGTTAGACTCATGTGAATTACTATACATTAACTTGTTTTTAATTTACTAATATTTCAAAAATTGTCACCACATATGCAATTTTTGAGGAGGAGAATAGTGATTAAAAAGTGATCAATAAAGCTTAATATGGATACGATCTTTAATCTATAAGTGTGTTCCCAAACCTCTCATGTGCAAAACTCTTTCATAATATGGTGCATATGTGTAGGGGGAGCTTTTTGGTAACTCTAAAAACTCTCAATGTGTCTTAAATGATTTCTCAGACATGTTGATTGATTTTTCAAATGGTTTTATAGATCTACATGGCAATACCCAAAGACCGACCAACTGTTGTTTCTCAAGGAGTTATAAGACGGTTAAGGTTAGGTATCTTCATTCCATGATCCAATCAGAACCGGAGGGATCTACCCAAGAACACTCCATTAGATAGAGTAGAAGTCTTAGGTATGCTTGGAAAAAGGAGTAAAGTGAGATCGGGAAGAATGTTAGCCAAGACATGAGTTATCACCGGAACAATCCCAACAAGGTGATAATGAGGACGCGTTGGTTTAACATTGAAGAAGAATTAAAAATAAATGTAAGGATATAGGGTGTAAAGAAAGAAGCCCTCCATACAACTTTAGGCAGAAACCGAGTCAATGCATAATCTATCGGTAATCATAATGATGATTATGGTATTGAACACAAGGCAATAGACCCAATGATGCAAAGCACAACCCATCCCAGCTACTCAAGCTTCTCTCAAAGGAAGTTTGTTTCATTTCTCACGAAGATCAACACGCTTCTATCAACTTTCTCACTCCGAGATCGTAAATATTGAAAAGTTGGCAGTCCGCTCCAGCCTCCAATTATCAAATAACAAATGTGCACTTATAGAGTCTAGAGCCATCGAGATCAATCAAAATCTCACTGGACACCAAATTACAATAGGACAAAAATGTTGTACATCATTATTACAAAACATTTTGGTATCAAAGGAGTCCTAGCATTATCTTATTGTATTGCCAAAACATTCAGATTGATTACTCTTTAATAATCATAGCAATGAATGGAATCCTTCAGAGTCAACATTCTAATCAGCCTTGCGGTTAGGTAAATTGCGAGTTTCTAAAATGAATCCAAGCTTGTGTCAACTGGATATCATATTTTAGTCCTGTATATGATTAACTACTCAATCAGAAAGGATAGTATCTATATGATTCACTCTTATGTGCTGTCTACTTTGAGACGTTTCGATAATAAGAAACAAGCAAGTACGGAGAATCTAATGCAATCGCGTTTGAGGAATCTAACACTTCGTCGCTGGATAACCTGTCAATGAGGTTCTTCTAAAATTAAACCTACCTGATACCAGGTTACAGTATTTTATTAACTAAAAACGGTCCTCACGGAACGAAGGTTAATGTAACCGAAAACTTGGACAAATGCCAAAGCCATATTCGTTATTTTTGTTGTTTTTTCACTACATTAATTTTTCAGGTACAATGTGACTGGCCGTTTACAACCTCATTCCAGCGAGTCAAGATTCAAAGCCTCATGGGCTCAATCGACAAAGATAAAATAAATGATAAAAGCTAAGTACATGTGTTCAAAGTCTTTCACGTAATTTCTTGATGTATAGCACTTCCTCAAAAGAAACATCCTGACAAAATTACCAAGTCAATAACAAAGATATAGCTTACAAGGTGGACAACTGCTACTCCTTCATTATGTGGTACAAGTATTCATGTCAAAGAATATGTTTGAGGAAGATTGTTAGCAGCTTTCAAGACCTTGACGCATGTAGTGGTTAGAGCCACAAAGATCGCAGGTGGCATAAAGATTAAGGATAAATGATTTAGAGATCTTTTTAGTCAAGCATAATCAAGGCCTTAATACCCAACAATAATAAGAATTTTATAAAAAAGATATCAAGTTAAAGATCAAGAATCCAAAGTCACAAGCAGCTAAAGTTATTATTAAATTGGGAATTCCCAAGAAAACAAGGCTCCATGACTCCAGACGTCACAAGGCGTGAAGCCATAAGGTTAATGACCAACCCTTAGGGGGAGATTGTTAGCGTTTTGTTTTTTATGTAAAAGTGTGGTTATTATAATTTCCCGAAGCTTTTGTGTAGGAATCAAATGTAGTTTACAGAAATGTACTTTTGAAGGCTAATTGGGCATAGGTATCGGGCTAAAGCCAATATGATTGGTTCCATCAAGGCCAATACGTCCCTACTTAAGGTTTATCTCACTTTGTTTGATAAATACCCTCTCACCACACAAGGTGAAGGGTGTTGCTTCTCATTTTCTCATAATAGAAGTCACCATTTTTCTTTCTTTTATTTCTCTCTCTAAACCCTCTTTCTCTCTCTAAGATTTTTCTTATTTTGTGTGTTTTGGTGATGAAATGATAACCTAACAGAATTACACGAAAACGCCGTCTATGTAATATTCCGTTAAGGCAACGAACAGGTAAGGTAGTATGAAAACTATTACAAGGCCCTAAGAGTACATTACATGCATTAAAACACTTAAGAGGGATCAACCATATTAGGGGTAAGGTAGTATGAATACTTTTAAAAGGATCTACAAACTAAGTTTCATGCAATCATAAGTAAATACTAATGGATCTAGCCTAGCATATTATAAGGAAGCGGAGAACAAGAATTAATCAAACAACACATAGACATGTTGAATGATAAAAGATAGAAGACTTTACTTGATTAAAACATGTGTTCAAGGCTGATACAAGAGGGCTTTGACACCATAAGACTTTTAATAATAGGGTTCGGTTCCCAAAAATTACACACTTAAAACCCTAAAAACGAGTTTGTATATATAGGAAAACAGGCGCGACGGCGTCGCGTTATAATCCTGACATCGTCGCCCCGTCGAATCTTCTAGGGCTTCTTTAAGTCGGTTAGATCCTAACGCGGTCATAAGAATCATGACGCCATCCTTTGTAAGCTTTGACGCCATCACAAATAAGTGTAACGCCATCTCCACGCACTGTACGAGTTTTCTTCAAGAGATTTGGTGTAGAGTTGTAATCTTGTCCGTTTCTTCTCCAAATAAGCCCAAGTCACGTGTATTTCTTCCAAAAGCCATCCAAGTGCTAAAAACATAAAAAGTAATGATTAAGTACATAATTTGGGCATATTTGCATGATTTAGGGGGTTAAATGGCCTCTAAAAAGTGTATAAAATGACACATCACCAAATACCTCTACACTTAGGATTTGCTTGTCCTCAAGCAAATGGGCTTTTCTACTTAGATAATAGCAATATCAGGGGCATTTAACCTACTTTTCAAAAGATATTTTATGACACAACCTTCTAGACCTCATAATTAAAAGCACAAAAGTTATATACTAGCACCTTACATAAGTCTTTGGATTCTCTCTTTCTCTCGGGTGTATAATGAATTATAACAATATAGGAAATGGAAAATAACACTCATTACCCGTCGTAGCATATAAATTACCATAGGCTTGGTAAAGGATCAAACCTCCACCGTTAGGCGCAATTACTAGAAATTACTATCAAAGAGGTTTTTAAATGGTTGTGATGTTCGGGTGTAGGTTAAATACCATCAGCAACGAATGGTATATACATGGGGGGTGGCGAGTTAATTAATGAAAAGAATACATGCTGAGGCGTTGCTAAGCCAAGACTCGACCACTCTAGGAATAAGATATACAAACTAAGATATACAAACTCTACATCCAACTCTTTATTTTTTTTTATTTTTTTTTTGAAATCAAACATAATACATAACTTGGGGTTTATAAACACACCCTTACACTTGAGTTTTTGCTGACTCGTTACAATTGACTAATTACAGACCCGAATCGAAAGGATCAATAAAACATGGAGCGTATTAAGCTCTAATGGGGGTAACGGGTGACTTCTTCCCTAAATCTTCATAAGATAAAAACTACCATGATTCCCAATTATCCCAAAACTATATACATTGATAAATGACTCGACTTAGCAACTATGTACTCCTGTAATAATTAATTGGGTTTACAATAATGTACTAAAATCAAGTACATACAAAGAAGGCTAAGGCGATTTGGTTGTAACAAATGGGTATGGGTGTAAACAATGCTCTTCATTAATAATTCAGAGTCCACTGGAAAATTACGAGAACTGTAAAAAGGATAGGCTTGGAGAGGGTGTACTAGGGGTATCATGCACTAAAAATAACTGCATAGCAAGGGTGTAGGATAGTTATACGATCGAGGTGACCATAATAACAAATACATGTTTAAAACATGAGTTTATCCTAATGCCTCTTTTCATTTAGAAAATCCTAATTCTTACTATGTGGTCTCGGGATGCATCACAAAAATAAGTTCTAGAATTTATCGCACTACCGATACACTCTCATATAATTTTAACCGATACCAATGCTCCAGAAAAGGTGACAAAACCACATATGCACGAACACATCCATAGATGCGACATATATGATTGCTCCTTCCTTAACTAGAGAAAGCTAAAGGTAAAATTATCTTAGGTATCAAAAATGGATAACTGAATTCTTAAAGATCTAAAGGCGAACCTCACATTTTTAGGGTGGAATTTTTGAGTGGTAGGGTTTTTGTGCTAGTCATATAATTCCTATCCATGAGACACTATTAATACTTGGTTTTCGTTGGTGTGTGTCATAATATTTTTTAAATCTGGGTCAAAATTACCGTCTACTCTATGTTTCGATATATTACACATCATTTTAAGAACAAAGCAAATGGCAATTAAAGGAATAGTTTCTAAGGTTTATTTCACCCTACACTTATTTTGAACATTGTCTCCAATATTCTTAAAAGTACCCGTAAACAAATAAAGGGAAAGAAAAAAAGAAAAAAACTATTACTCCCTTTGTTTGCATAATAATAGAGAAGAAACAGATGACAAGTGGCTAAATTGTCATCCAAGAGTCGTCCAATGAAACTCCTAAGAACTCTTGGGATTCTTCTCATCAAATAAAACTTGTAAATCAAAGACAAGGAACAACTACACCTGGCGTAAAATCGGCGGGATAATGATATATACAACAAAACTTTTAGGGTTTAGACTCTATAAAAGAAGTAAAGATTAGGTGAATGTGTTAATGTAATCGTGGTTTTCTATAGGTTTTTAAGAAAATTACCAAATTTGGAAATTATACGAAATTAATTTTTCAAAAATAATAGAAAATTCAAATTTTTACAAGTCTGGAGACGTGGCGCCATCAGGATAAATCCTGACGCCGTCTCCAGACATTGTGAAAATTTCATATTCATTTTCTTGAAAAAAAAATTTGCACGTAATTCTATTAGTTATTTCCTGCAACAAATACTGCATAAAACCTAAGATTAATTATCACAATCATATGACTCAAAACTGACACAAGACACAAGACGCATAAGACATGAATTAAACTAAACTATTTATTTTACATATTTGTAATGGTTCTTAGAAACCGAATATTTTCCCCTACACTTATTTGATGCAAAATGCATTTGATTGTAATTAAGACGAGGTTAAAGATAAAACAAAATGAAACTCCTAAGAACTCCTAGGCTTCCTCTCATCAAATATAACCTGTAAATCAAAAACAAGAAACAACTACACCAAGCGTAAAATCGGTGGGTTAATGACATATACAATGAAACTTTCAGGGTTTAGACTCTATGAAAGCAGTAAAGATAGGATGAATGTGTTAATGTAATCGCGGTTTTCTACAGGTTTTTAAGAAAATTACAAAATTTAAAAATTATACAAAATTAATTTTCTAAAATTTAAAGAAAATACGAAATTTACTAGTGCTGGAGACATGACACCGTCAGGATTAATCCCGACGCCGTCTCCACACATTGTAAATAAATTCTTCTTTTTTTTATGAAAAAAATTTCTGCATGCAAATCTATTAGTTATTTCTTGTAGAAAATACTGCGTAAAACCTAAGATTAATTATCACAATCATATGACTCGAAACTGACACAAGACGCGAATTAATCTAACTAATTTATTTAATATGTTTGAAATGGTTTTCGTTTAAAACCGAATTTTTTTACACTTTAACTAATTTTTTTTGCGAAATCCCAATTCACTAGAGATTGCAATTAAGACGAGATTAAACATAGGAGCTATGCTAACCTCACACACACACAGCAGTTGCACACAGAACCTACATTAATAGAGTAACGAAATATAACATTTAGCGGAAATAAAAACACGCGGTCAGAGACAATTTTAACTAACACGAGCAAGACGACCTCACTAACAGACTAGCTTATATAATTAAAAGAATATTTTGGCCTTCCCAACAAGCATCTTGTTTTTTTCTTGTTTCGAGAGCTCAGAGCGTCGACACCTACCCTACCCAACCCTTGACACCAGAAAACAGGCGGGACACGGCGTATTCCCTCACACCACTCTCTACGGCTCGACGATGTTAACTGGCACTCACTTAGACTTTCTCGGTATCTGACGTACTCATCTTGTGATAGAGTGTAGACGAGGAGAGGCCTCTTTAATGTCTTTGAGCGACAAGCGAGAGTGTGTGTTTGTTGAATTATATGCTCCAAATGGTGTGTTTCTTTAATCCTACCCTTTTCTAACTCTTTAAGTTTAATGGGTAAACTTAGTGCTCTTCCTAGAAAGGAAACTAGTTTAGATTCTAATTCCCAATCATCTTTTATCATCTCTAAATTCAAAAAATCAACACCTAGGGATCTACCTTGTCCTAATAAACCTGGTTTAAATCCATATTGTTTCTTAGAGTCATCAATACATGGGTGATGATAGCAATACACATCCTTAGGGTGGAAAGACGCCACGTGAGGTGAAGGTGGTGTATGAATGATCAAAGGATCTATCACCTTCATCCTAAAAATATCTGGAATATGTGTTTTGATGGGTGGCTCGGAGCCTCTTTCTTCTCCTAGACTTACATCTAAGGATGGACAATTAGGTGAGGGATTTGGTTGAGGCTCTGGTTCATTAAAACTGGGAACTTCCCTAGAACTAAGAGGAATGTTAGGATTACAAGTATTCAAGCCTAAATCCTCTAGTTGTGTTTGGTCCAAAGGTTCTACCTCCATCGGGATTTCGAAAGTCTCTTCTACTTCTTCCAGGTAAGTCACGAGCGGTGTGTATACCTCAAATGATGGGAGGACTTGTGGGGGTACTTTGTGGGCTTGGATTATCCACCTTATCCCATGCTATGCACCTAGGCATCTCAAACCAAACCTTTTCATTGCCAAACAATTCATTTGCTTGAGCCCTCAAACTTGCTAATTCTTGCTCAGTAATAGCTTTAAAAGGTTTGTCCCACTCTTTTTGTCCCTGGGCAAAATTCTCTATGGTTTCCCATGCTTCTTCAGCACTTAATTCCCTAAGGTCCCCGTCTGCAGCAAAGTTAAGGTCCATTTGGGTGTAGTGGTTGACATTATTATAAAAGATTTGAATCTGGGTCCATAAATCGAGGCCATGATGAGGGACTTTTTGGATTAAGTTTTTTAAATGAGTCCACACGTCGTAAAGTGATTCATCTTGATGTTGTTGGAACATCAAAACATCATTTTGGAAGGTTTCATCCAAACATTTTAATCTATTTACACTAGAATAACTATACCTATTCATTTTAAATGACAACTTTATTTACAATATAAACAAGAGGGTTTTTACGAACAAATGGAACAAAAAAAAGATAGACTACAAGAAAACTAATTGACAGAAAATACCTAAGCTGGATAAAGCTCGAAACCTAACTATTCCTCGGCAGTGGCGCCAACCACTTGATGTGGGTGTTTTGACTCACAAAGAGTTCTACAACTCTGTAGGCAGTGTACCTCTGTTGTAGTGTAGTATAGCAAGACTCAGGGGTTGTTATCATTCTCTAGGAGAATAGGTTGGGAAGGCTCGAATAGAATATAACAGAGGTCTAAGGGGTTGAGAGAAGATTATTTTTGTATTTTGTATTTTTATGAAAGCAAGTAAATTTCAGGTTTTGAGAGGTTGGGTTTTGGTTTTAGCTAATTATACTAAATAATAAATCTAAGTACTTTGGTGAGAACTTATATGGTAAACGAACGTATTTACTTAATCATGCACTACTCATTAGTTTGCTTCTCCTAATTATATTTCTTTGTCAAACTTGTGATGATCTGTGTAAGTATTTCTTTAGTCATGAACGAATTACACGAAAATGCCATCTATATAATATTCGTTAAGGCAACGCACAGGTTTAATGCGTAGTTATGAAGACTATTACAAGGCCCCTAAGAGTTACTTTACATGCATCAAAAACACTTTTAAGGGAGGGATATTAGAAAACCATATTAGGGGTAAGGTAGTATGAAGACTATTACCGATGGTATCCTTTCTACACACTCGCGTTTCCCTAGAAGTCTATGCTAATTTAATATTTTATGGCTACTTTTCTATAGCCTAACATTCACATCCATCAAAAGAAGCAATATTAAAAGGATCTACAAACTAAGTTTCATGCAATCATAAGTAAATACTAATGGATCTAGCCTAGCATATTATAAGGAAGCGATCAGAATCAAGAATCAAACCAAACTAAACTATTAGAACATATTGAAATATAAAAGATAGAAGACTTCACTTGATTAAAACATGTGTTTAAGGATGATACAAGAGGGGTTTGACACCCTAAAAATGACCCAAACAGCTGTTACAATCGACTTTTAATAATAGGGTTCGGTACCCAAAAGTTACACACTTAAAATCCTAAAAACAAGTTTGTATATATAGGAAAATGGGCGCGACGGCGTCGCGTTATAATCCTGACGCCGTCGCCCCGCCGAATCTTGTAGGGCTTCTTTAAGTCGGTTAGATCTTGACGTCGTCATAAGAATCCTGACGCCGTCCTTTGGAAAAAGCTTCTAACGTATCAATTATATAGTGAGCCATCTCTATGCACTGTTCGGAGTTTTCTTCAAGAAGATTTGATTTTGATAGAGTTTGTAATCTTGTCCGTTTCTTCTCCTAATAAGCCCAAGTCACGTGTATTTCTTCCAAAATCCATCCAAGTGCTAAAAACGCAAAAAGGAATGATTAAGTATATAATTTTGGCATATTTGCATGATTTAGGAGGTTAAAATGACACTGAAAATGGAGAGAAAATGTGTAAATAAAAATGCTCCTCATTCACATTTTCTTTTATCTTTTTAAAAAAACTTCAATATTTACATATTTCCTCAAAACATGCTTTAATATCATTGTACATCATGCATTGAAACTTGTGTTTTGGGGAAATATATAATTTTTGAAGTTTGATTAGGTATATATGAAACTCCCCCTATATTCAAAACAATTTGGATTTAAAAAACTAAATTCTTGATTTTTTTTGAACTTCAAAAATAGAGAGAGAAACTTTCCCTCCCAACCACCCAAATAAACCTCCCCTCATATCAATAACCCCCCCCCCCCCCCCAACCAAAAAACCACCCTCCACCTATTAATCAAAAAGATGAAGGCAAATGGGAAACAATTGCAAGGAAACATCATAGATCAACCTTTGTTATGCTGGAAAACGGGCTACCACAAAATATACCAAGGTGAGGAAGATAGGCAAGAAGTTAAAAAAGGGAAACATAGTAGACTGTTTGGGTTTTGGAAATTTGTAGTTTAGTAAAATCCCCCAGGGTGATTTCACCTCCTCGAACATCCTCATGCAAACCCCAAGGCACTCCCTTCTGATTTTTGCAAGGTTATAAAGGATAAATTCATTACCTTCTTTTTCACAGTTTCTAGAGGATTGGGATCTGACGGCTCTTTGGAAGATGTTTAGTAGATACGGGAAAGTGGTGGATGTCTACATCACTTTTAAGAGAACTAAAAGGGTGCAAGATTTGGTTTTGTAAGGTTTATTAACATTAAGAACTTGTTGAGTTTCAAATATTGCCTAAAAGGTATCCTAATTGGGGATTCACTGTTGAATATAAACCAAGCTAAGTTCACTAAATATGGTGGTGCAAATTTGTAGAGGGGCGGATTTCCCCCCTTTCACTCATGGTGAGCATGCTCCTTTTAAAGTAAATCCTCAAGTAAACTCCTTCAAAAAATCCATGGTTGGTCAAAACACCCTCGTTCCCCCTTCCTCTAAAATTATTAATATTAGAGAAGACACACACCTAAAGTTTATGCTTAACTTTACTGGGTTGGAAAAGTGAAAAACTTTCAGGTCTTGCATAATGCTTAGAATATAGTAGAAAACAATGGTTTCTCTGAATGTGTAGTTAAATATTATGGAGGTCTTTCATTTCTCTTTGAATGGAAATATAAGGATATAGCCATAAGAAGCTTAGACTCCAACAAACTTTTGGCTACAACAATGGTTTGAGGAGTTGAAACCTTAGGACGAAAATTGTGTTCTGAGTGAACGATTGTCCTGGATAATCATCGAAGGTCTGCCTTTGCATAGGAGAAACATTAGGACAGTTAAAGCTATCTTATGGGAAATTGGTAAAATCTTAGAGATCGAAAAACTAGATTTTGATGCTAAGATTCTTCATCATGTGAAAACTCTTGTCCTATTTCCTAATATGAGTGAGGTTCGTCACTCCTATTCGATTAAATTAAATGGAAGAGTTTTTCCTATCATGATTTCTGAGGAAAGTTTTAATGTTTCTTCTATCCTTATTTCCGCCCCACATTCGAATCATGAATCCCTTTTTTGAGGAAATTAATCATTAGAGGCGGACTGATTTCCAAAAATCAGGGCTCCCACTTATTCGTTTGGGACCTATCGATGAGGAAGACGTTGTTCACATCATCGGAGAAAAATTAGGTTTCTCATTCAGACAAGGTAATAGGGTCTCTTGGATTCATGTTGATCCTATGGACATTTGTTTTGGTGTTTTTGTTGTTTATATGATTTGTATTTCTATTAATACTAATGGTATTGGTGGTGATAATAAAAAATGGTGGATTCACGAATTAGTGGATCAGAACTCTCCTGTTTTTGTGGATATTCAAGAATCTAAGTTTGTCTTTTGTAATAACAATGTTATTCGCTCTCCTTAGCCGCGCAACTATGTTAATTTCGATGAGTAATTTGGTTGGGGATTATGGGGGCATTATTACTATGTGGGATTCACAGATGTTTTCTATCAAACAAAACTTCATTGACCGCTATTTTGTTAAGTGGCTGGTTCGTGGGTTGAGTCCCGTACTAAAACTGGCCTCCTTAATGTCTATGCGCCTCAGTCTAGTTCCTTAAAGGAGATCCTTTGGTCTTCTATTGAATCCCTTATTAACTCAGTTAACGTTACTTGGGTTGTTTTTGGAGATTTCAATGACGTGATATCCCAAGATGAGTGAAGTGGTTGTTCTTTTGATATTGGTGAAGATGGGATTTTCCATGATTTCTTATCTAGGACTGGTCTTTTTGATCTCCCTCTTGGGGGAAGGCGGTTCACTCGATTTGATAAGGATGGGAGGAAGGCGAGCAAGCTTGATAAATTCTTGGTTTCGAGTAGTTTTTTTATGTTTGGAAAGATAGCAGCGTCTTGATTTTATGTAGATTATACCCCGATCACTGTCCTCTCCTCATTAAGGTTGGCGATATAAATTATGGACCAAAAACTTATAAGGTTTTTGCCAAATGGCTTATGGAACCAGATTACAGGGCGCTCGTTGTTGCCACTTGGGCCGAACCTACATTTGCTATTACCTTTGTTTAAGCTCTGGTCAACAAGACGTATACTCCACTTTTAACTACTCCTAAACACCCTACTTCCACTAATAGAAACACAACTTATCATGCTAAACCACCTACTACTCAGTTGGCTTTACCTTCTACACTTTTAAAAAAGACTTCTACTACTATGAACACACCACAAAAGAGACAGCTGATACAAAAAGAGTATGAAGAAAAAAAGTCAAAGAATGTTTGCTTTTACTATGACCAAAAGTATGTTCCAGGCCATAAATGTAGTGGTCAGTTGTTTTCCATAATAGTTTTAGCAGATGATGAGGTACAGGAAAGTATAGAAGAGGTAGAGGAACACTTAGAGGAGGAAGTCATAGAAGAACCAGTAATTTACCCTTATGTTTCCTTAAATACTTTGGTTAGGTTAAATACTTTTCATAATATGATAATTAAAGGACATGTGGAAAAACAGGATCATATACTGGTAGACTCTAGTAGTACACACAACTTTGTGGATGTGCAATGTGCTAAGAAATTAGGATGTGAAATAAGAAATATATGTCCTTTACAAATAGAAGTGTCTGGTGAAAACCAAATGATGAGTACAACTGTTTGTAAAAGTTTGGTTTGGACTTCGCAAGGCCAAGAGTTTAAAGGTGATATAATGTTGCTGCCTTTGGGAGGATGTGATATGGTCTTAGGAATCCAAAGGTTGTCTACTCTAGGAGACATTAAGTAGAATTTTCACACCTTGAGCATGGAATTCAGTTTTAAGGATAAGAAAATTACTTTAAGA
This sequence comes from Tanacetum coccineum, assembly GCA_026074375.1. Classification (NCBI taxonomy): domain Eukaryota; kingdom Viridiplantae; phylum Streptophyta; class Magnoliopsida; order Asterales; family Asteraceae; genus Tanacetum; species Tanacetum coccineum. Next base: position 21,211 of record BQNB010035657.1, read on the forward strand.
GGAAATCAGCAAGCTACCCTATCGTGGATGAATGGCCAGGATTATAGGAAGGTTTTTGAGTATTACTAAAGCAGGATTAGCAGCTATGTCCTTATGTGTTTATCCTACCACCCTAATGACTGTATTTGTGAGAGATAAATAGGTTGACCTTTCCAATAAAACTCCAACTGCACTGGATAAATTGTTGGAAGAATTTCAGGATGTCTTTGCTGTTCCAAACACCCTGCCACCACATAGATCCCATAATCACTAAATTGTTTCGCAATAAATAGTTCCATAAGTTAATGTTAGACCTTACAAACACCCTCCTATATCAAAAGATGCAATTGAATAGATGGTCAAAGAGCTATTGGAAATTGGAGTAATAAAGAACAGTCACATTCCTTTTTCTTTACCAATTGTGATGTTTAAGAAGAAAGATAAGACATGGAGAATGTGTATTGATTACAGACAACTTAACAAGCACACAATCAAGGATAAATTTCCTATTCCAGTTATTGAAGAACTCATTGATGAACTCAGTGTAGCTTAAGTTTTTAGTAAACTGGATTTAAGGTCAGGATATTACAAAATAAGGATAGCTAATGAAGATGTGCATAAGACATCATTTAGGACTCATAAGGGTCATTATAAGTTCCTTGTAATGCCTTTTGGCCTCACCAATGCACCATCCACTTTTCAATCCTTGATGAATATAGTTTTTAAAGACTTTTTGAGGCAGTTTATGTTGGTCTTCTTTGATGACATACTCACCTATAGTGATTCTATGGCATCTTATTTACAACACCTAGCTGCAGTCTTACAAGTGATGAGAGCTAATGCTTTATTTGCCAGGCGCAACAAGTGTTTTTTGTTGTGGATCAGGTAGAGTACTTAGGTATGTTATATTTGCTAAAAGAGTGGCAACTGATCCTTCAAAAATAGCAACTATAAAAGACTGGCCACTTCCAAAAAGTATCAAAGAGTTGAGAGGATTTTTAAGGTTGGCTTGATTTTATAGAAGGTTCATAAAGGTTTTGCAACTATTATCCATCCACTCACAACTCTCTTGAAAAAGAATGCTGTTAAATGATCTGATGGTGCTCAAGAAGCTTTTGAAGAATTGAAGCAGTCTATGTTTGTGGAAAAGACTAACGCATCAGGAGTAGGATTGGGAGCAGTCTTGCAACAATGGGGTCACCCAATATCTTATCTCAATAAAACCTTAGCCCCTAAACACCAATCCTTATCTACTTATGAGAAAGAATGTATGGTTGTGGTGTTAGCTTAGGAAAAGTGGAGATTGTAGAAAACTAGAAGTGGGGGTTGAATAGTTTTTCCAAGATTTTTTGATCTTTTTAGATTTGTTTAACACTTTTGAAACTTTTTGTGAAGTGATCTAGATATTGATGTTTGACAATTAAGAAGTAAGAGATGTAAGAGTAAAGAAAAGATAGAGTATAGAAAGAGATCACCGGGACACAAGTATTTATAGTGGTTTGGCTACAAGGACACATTCCTTGCCCTACTCCACTCCCCGAGTCACCTACTCGAGAGTTTTTTAAATACTAGTCACCGAGCTCCTTTCACTTGGCGGAGAAGCCTTCACAACGATGGTACACTTCTATAGGTTACAAAGATGATCGCCGAATTTCTCACACACGAGAATCGATGATAACACAACTACACTTGATGTACAACTAACAATACAACAATTAATCACAGCAAGATGATCTTTTGAAAGAAGTAAGAAGAAGAATCAAGATCAAAACACTTTTGATGCGTGCTTGAAACTTTCACGTATTTGGCAATTCCTTTCTTGAAGTGAATTACCTACACAAGAATTAGAAGAAGAGATGCTAGAGAGAGAGATCAGTTTAGTGCGAGAGTGAAGAATGAGATTTTTGCTTATATCACAGAGAAAATGATGACGGATTTCTATATGTTTAGTGCGAGAGTGAAGAATGGGATTTTTGCTTATATCTATGGCTCCTTTATTGTCACAAAGAACAGGTATGTCATTTAATTTAACTTCATAATCTACTAGAGCTTGTTTTATCCATAAGGCTTGTTGACAAGCTTTTTCGGCTTACACGTATTCGGCTTCGGTGGTTGAGATAGCTAAGGCGGTTTGTTTCTTTGACATCCATGAGGTGAGACAACAACCTACGAAGGTACATACACCACTAGTGCTTTTTCGGTCGACATAGTCTCCCGCGTGGTCGGAATCGGCATAGACAATAGTCTCAAGACCAGTTCCTTTGGGATACCATAAGCCTATGTGAGAAGTACATTTGATATAACAGAAGATTCGCTTTACAGCTTTGAGGTGAGAGGTTTTAGGAGTTTCTTGAAAATGAGCGCAAAGACATACACTAAACATGATATCAGGGCGACTAACAGTTAGATAGAGTAAACTACCAATCATACCACGGTATTTAGTGTCGTCGATGGGTTCGCCCTCTTTGTCACGGGTGAGTTTGGTTTCGGAAGACATAGGAGTTTTGATTGGTTTTGGGTTTTCAAGACCGAATTTCTTTAACATTTCTTTCATATATTTAGATTGATTGAAGAAGATTCCATCTTCGAATTGTTTGATTTGTAAACCAAAGAAGAAATTCAATTCACCCATCATGCTTATTTCAAAATCATCATGCATAATTTTAGAGAAATCATCACATAAGTCTTGACAAGTTGATCCAAAGATGATGTCGTCCATATAGATTTAGACAATGATGATATGTGAGTCCTTTTTCTTAGTAAATAAAGTGTTATCTACTAAGCCCATGGTGTATGAATGATCAAGGATCCATGGTGTATAATGATCAAGGAGAAGGATTTGATGTCTGATCATTACCAATCTTTGGGTGCTTTTTTGCAGACTGAGAGAGCTTTTTTTTATGTTTCGAACCACATGAAATTAGGTGTTTTTCAAAATCTACAAATCCAAGAGGTTGGGCTACATACATTTCTTCGTTTATAAAACTATTTAGGAAAGCACTTTTGATTATCCCATTTGAAAGATTTTATGGGTCATGAGCCACAAGCATACGCAAAAAGGATTTCTTATAGATACTAATCTTCCAACGGGGCCATAGTTTCAATCCGAAGTCTATTCCTTCTTGTTGATTGTATCCTTGTGCAACAAGTCTTGCTTTGTTTCTAGACACGACACCATTTTCGTCAAGTTTGTTTTTAAAGACCCATTTTGTACCGATGATAGTTTGGTTTTTGGAGAGATGAAACAAGACACCAATGTCTTTTAATTTTAAATTAAGTTAACTCTTTTTGCCATCAGCATAGACCAACTTTCCGTCTTTGTAAAGCGTCTTTAATATTTTTAGGATTCTAACGGAGAGACAAAGCATAATAAGTTGCTTTGGTTTTGAACTTGAGATCTAGTAGTTCTTGAGATTAGGTTCCTTATGACGTGTTCTAAGGTCTGATCTTTAGATTCTTTGATGTTTGAGATTTGTTTGTTTAATGGTTCATTTTCCTGACTTCTAAGTCCTTTTGTCTTGGTTTTTCCCTATGATGTCGACTTCCTAGTAAGTCGCATCGACTAAAGGAGGAAATTAGGAGGAGAGTTTCATCAACCTTGACATTGATCAGATTCTTCGACTTTCATGGTTTCTTATTTAAACTACAAAGCTCTACATTAGGGGAAAATCCTAAGAAATACCTTCGGTCGCCTTTAGGGTCAATTTGGTAATGTAGTCCCTTTGGTATTAAAAATGAAACATTTACGAACCAAAAACTTTGAAGTATTCTAATTTGGGCTTTCTACTCTTTGAAAAGCCCATACAGTCGAGTTTTTCCGAGGAAAGAGTTAATAAGTAATCCTATTAGAATGTAGGTGGAGGTGTCACGGCTAACAGACAAAAATTTTGAGAGAATTAATCTTCTATTAAATAATGTTCTAACTCATGATTCTTGTAGTGTACTATTCTTACGTTTTACAACCTCATTTGATTGTGTAGGTACGTGGGACTTGAAAAAAGTTGAGTAATGCCATTAGCATCACAAAAAGCTCCAAATTGTACTTCATTATCAAATTTCGGACCATGATCCGTACGAACTGAAATAATTGGGCAACCCTTTTGATTTTGAATCTTTTTACTTAGAATTTCAAAATGATCAAAAATATCTTCATTTTTATGTTTTAAAAAATCCCCCCCTCTTTCTTGTCTAAGTGCGTACCCTTACGATAGCCCACACAATGACCAAAGTGTCTAAGTTTGCCTCCGTATCTTTGCGAACGGCTGATCGGACCAAACAAGTCCATATTGCCAAGAATTTCTCTACGAACATTCGAAGTAGAAACCATGTTTTTAGCCTTATGGCTTTCATGTACTTGTTTTCCAACGTTGCAAGCGTCGTAAAAATGTTTTTCAAACTTTAGTTTTGGTAAGTTTCTAACAAGTTCTTTAGATGATAGCGATTGTATAAGTCGCATATTGGCGTGACCCAATCTTCGATGCCATAAGGTCGAAGTATCATCTATAAAGGTTAGACAAAGGGCGTCTTTTGGTGAGTTCCCCATTTTCATAATGTAAAGGCCATTTTTCCTAATTCATTTTCCTAAGGTTATGCCATTTTTAATTATTTTGCTACCGGTTTCACTAAATAGTACATTGCACTTTTTATCGCAAATTTAACCTATGCTAAGAAGATTAAAACTAAGATTTTTTACGTGACTAACATCATTGATGGTGAGGGAGTTATGAGAAATCATACCTTCGCCGATGATCTTGATTTTAGTGTTACTACCAAACAACACGTTACCTCCATTAAAAGGTTTATAGGATGAGAAGAGATCTTTGTTTTCGGTCATGTATCTAGTACAACCGCTATCTTGGATCCATTCATCCGGGTCAAGTTTCACCTTTTGACGTACCTAGATGCATAAAACAACTCAAGCATTTGGTCTTTAATATCTCATGGGTCCGTTAGTGTTATACATACCGTTTGGTTGTCCCATGTATGGAAATGGAGGAAAAGGACACCATTGATTATACATAGGAGGTTGAAATTGTTATTCATGTTGTGTTTCATAGTTCCAATTTACTTGGCGATAATCGCTTTTGGTGTATAGGCTACTAGGTCTCCTATGAGTCGTTTTATAGGGCATTTTGATTTTACTTTTTCCATGTCCTTGACCAAGTTTTAAAATTGGTAGTAGTTTGTTACCTTTTGGTGCACCTAAAATAGACTTTTTGGTAATTAGAACGAAGTCATTTTGTTTAACTACGTTGGCTTCCAATTCTTTTCCTTTTTCTGCACTGTCATCAGACAGCCAGTGCTGTTCGCTTGAACTGGCAGGTGCTGTTGATGAATGACACCGGCAAGCCAGTTCTATAAAGAGCTTTTTAAGTTGATCTCCTAGATTTTTGATTTTAGTGTTTCTAGGGGAAGCTATAGTCTTTGTGTATCCTAATCCACACTTGGAAAAGAAAAAATTGTCTTTGATGGTTTTTTCGCTTTTCGACAACATATATTTTTTTTGTAAAAATGAACTACTATTCTCGAAACTAGCTAGTTTTAGTCTTAGATAGTTAACTTCTAATATAAGTTCATTACAAGCATCACAATGGCTACTAGTTTATTTACCTTTTTCTAATACGTCTAGCTTGGTTTTAAGTTCGTTAATGGTCTTCTTGAGCAATCCATTTTTAGTCTTTAGATGTTTGTTTTTGTTGATAATTCTAAGACTAATTTGGCTAAGTTTGTCATACTTATTTTCCCTAGATTCGTTATCTAAAGATGAGCTACTATAGTAGGGATCATCGGATAATACCTCGTTTGAGTGAGCCATGAGACAAATCTCTTCTTTCTTTGAGTCATCTCCACTATCGCTCCAACTTCCGACAACGAATGCCTTTTGATCACCGGAAAAGTTTTTGGGGCAATCACAAATGAAGTGATTTGGATCACCACACTTGAAGCATCTTCGTTCTTCCTTTTTATCTTCCTTTATTTTTTGGAAGCGTTCTTCTTGAGTCGTCAAAGATAGGTTGTCGGACAAACCTTGCTCTCTTCTTCTAAAGAATTTCTTGAAATCCCTTACGCACCAATGCAATATTTCCTCATCATTGCTATAGGTGAGGAAGATGTATCAACATTCCCTTCAAGACTTGACTTGCTTTGAGTGCGAGAGACTTGTACTTTTCTTTCTTGTTCTTTGCAATCTCCAAGTCCTTTTCAAGAACTATTTCATAGACTTTGAGGTTGCCAACAAGTTCGTCTAGAGATAGCTTTGACAAGTCTTTGGATTCCTCTATCGCCGTTACCTTTGATCGCCATTTTGATGGAAGATCCCTTAAGAATTTCCTAACATGGTTACGACTTGAAAAAGATTCATCAAGTGATTTAACTTGTTTGTTACCTTGATGAGTAGTTATTAAAGAATCTGGCGCCGTTGCCGGGGAGGCTGTGAAGCAGACTATCGTTACGTTTGGCATTTGTGTTTGAAACTGTGAATATTTTCTGTTATTATAAAAATATAAAAAAAAAGTACAAAAATATTTTTCATTTCTTTTAGTATAATTATCAGATAAAAACCAAAGAAAAACCAAAAATATAAAAACCATTCTGTCGCATAAAACAAGAAAAATATAAATTCCACAAACTGGTAAAATACACAAAATTTATAATATTCTTCAACTGAGGTAAGTTATCATAATAATTTCCCGGTGAACTGGTTGGTCCCAACTCGAACAAAAGATTTAAAAACTTGCCTTTTTGAGTCCTCTTACGACGAACGGCTCACCTTGAAAAGTGAAACAAACTATAAAGTGGGTATAAGGAGGGTTGTTCCTAGGAACTACGACCCGAAAGGAGAAATAAGCTTCGCGCTAATTCCTACTCTCCGCTCACGCTGTGCGTTTATCCTTTTTGAGAGCTACTACTCTGTGAAGTAAGTTAGATTACATTTCGTAAGTTGTCTTATCTCATTGTCCGTTAAAATCAATTGTGAATAAATCTTTGAAAAAGCCAAAAAAATTAGTATAGATTTTCTTTTTATATTCCTATTTTGTGCATGCGCACTCGTTCTCAATCCCGTAGACGTCGACAACCACAAGTCCGACAAACTTCTGTTGAATCATCTAATCTTGAGAAACCTGATAATCCTCCCATAGTTACGGGAAGGCGGATAATCGTACTATGGCGCAATGCTTCGAAGCACCCACCGAGGGTTCTACGAGATAGTCGGATATTTTATCTCCGGAGACTCAGAAACGGCGGGTGTGCGTAAGAAGACGAGGCGATATAGTCGAAGATGCCGAGGTGGTGTGGGTCGTGGGGGGAGGGGGCATCGAATCTCGTTGCAGCTGAGAGCAGCGTGCTAAGTTTCTTTTCACTGGAGATTGTTCTGTAGTCTAACTAGGCGTCTAACCTGCGCTTTCCTAGATGAGCGTCAGCTATCATCACTCTTGGCGAAGTTCTGCAAGGTCAATACAGAGAGCGACCTTCTGCCAGAGATAGGACAAGCATGTCTACACGAATCGCCCCTGACATACTCTCACAAAGCGGGCTATGGAAGAGAGACTACTCTGTAGCTCGTTCACTCTCCCAGTTGATTCCTCTCTCTCATCTCTAGGAACGTGCGCGACACTCACCACACGCGCGCGTCTATACACACACACACACACAATCACACCTTCGGCTCCGATTGAAAAAACATGGATGATCTTGTTTCGAAATTAATTAACAAATTCTTCCCTCCCTCTAAACACGACAAAATCCTCAGAAATGAAAATCAACTGAGATTTCAGCAAAAATTTGAATGAGACGTTTAATGAGGCTTTGGATCGTTTCAATGATCTTTTAAGGGGATGCCCTCATCATTGTTTTTCAGAATTGCAATCAACTCGTTACATACTAAAAATCCCTAAACTCAAATGATCAAGATTCATTGAACTACTGCTGCTGGTAGGTAACATCGTTAGACAAAATGCCTCGAGAATGTTTAAAAATTATAGAGAGCAAGTCTAAGGTACGCAATCAGAAACAAAAGCTATTGTAGCTAGAAAATGAATTACAAGCTTTACTTCCACCACCAGCAGTCACCATCTGTTGTTGAGCTGAACTCAAGACATGTTTCGGACGCATTAATTCTCGATAGGAAAGAACCAAACCCACCCAAGCTTTCGTTCCCGTAAAAGCGTTTGAACAAAGTTGTGTGTGACTTGTGGGTGAGGGTGTGCGGATTCGAGATATCAAGAAGCTGAGCTAGGGGGCCACTAACAGCAACAAGTACCGGATACAAAATGGCCGCGGAGGGAGGGGGCATGATTGTCGGGTCCCGAGTGCGCGCTGGTGCGGCCGGAAAGTTGGGGCGCGCCCGACGCGTCTAATTCTGTGTGTGAAGGGGAGCGGAGCCTCGGGTGCGAGGGGTGAGGTGAGCGTCGAAGCGAGCAAATTGACGAGCCTGGGTGGTCCGCTATTTGTTAGATTGTGACGCTGGCGTCCCGAGGGCGGAAGTCACTATTCGACTTACACATGTGGAGGGGTTGCATAACGCATATAAGAAGAACACACAGGACTTCACCAGTGACAGACACGAACATACATCTAATGTCGCAGTTCACAATCTAAAGAGTATTTGTGTACGGTGCACATGATCACAGCGAAAGATCTTATCCTCATCACAAGAGGATCCCAAGATATTCTTAGCACATCAACCTCCGTAATCAAGCCAGTACTCATCAACCATTACTCATCAAGGACCTCTTCCTCAGGTACACAACGAATGTGTCAAAAACGAATTTGAAAGATATGTCACAGCCAATGAATGGCAGTGTTGAGAAACATGCAAAACCAAGGTCAAAACCTGCAATCCCAAATGGCAAATTTGACTGACATGCTTTCAAAATTTGTTACTGCTAATACAGCTTCTACTTCCGGTTCTGGAACTCTTCCTGGTAACACTGTTACCAACCCAAAGAAGGATTTAAAAGGTATCACAACCACGAAGTGGTGTTACATTCAAGAACCGAAAGCAGTCAATCATGACACCGAGGTGACAAATGGACACGATGCCCTCCTGCTAGATACGGAAGCACCGAAGTAACTCCAATCCTCCTGGTTGTTCAAATTCATGTCTCGTAATCCAAATCCAGAGCCCAATGTTGCGCCTGTTTCCTAAAGAATCAATTCTCCATTTCCATCAGAAGAAATGATAAAGGCGCAAGGAAAGCTCACGACCAAATCGAGAAATTCTATGAAATCTTTAAGAGATTTGAGTTTTTCGAGATTAGCTTTACCGATGCCCTACATTCCTCAATAAACCTAAATTTGCTTCGACTTTAAAAAACCTTAATTGGTAAAAACAAAGAAAAATTGAGCGAATTGGCAAGAACTCCTTTGAATGAAGAACTGTTCAGCGTCATCCTCAGACAAGTTACCAAAGAAACTTGAGACCCTGGACGAATCTGATTCATGTGAATTTAACGGGGATTACTTACATGCAACGCATTGGCCGCTCTTGGTGCGATGCATTAATCTCATGCCATTATTCGTAGTGTAACAATCTATCTCTTCCTGAATTGACCCCGACTTGCTGACACCTAGAACTGCTGAGCCGTATCGATCACTAAACCAATCGTATCAAGCTGAAGATGTCTTGTAAGTTGTGGAGAAAGTTCCCGACTGTCCACTGACTTTGTAGTTGTTGATTTGAAACCAACCCCCGAGCTACCTTTAATTTCTCGGCGATGGTTTCTGAAAACGAGTCATGCTTTGAAATGTTTAAGAAGGTGAGAATTACCCTTCGTAGTTTGGTAAGGAAGCCATCACATTCAATCTGGACCAAACTTCAAGATACACAGCTGATTACAACCATATGACGTCAACGAAAATCGACGTCATTATATGGCTTGTGATGAAATATTCTCAAAGAGGGTCCTAGGATTTTCAAACGTGATCGCGAGTGGCAATTCCACTCCATATTTTGAGCCTATTGTTTCTACTACTTCTCCAAATCTCAATCCTTTCGGGGACAATGATTTTCTTTTATTTGAAGAAGCAGATTCGTTTCTTGCTCTGGAAGATGATCCAACTTCATCTGAAGTTGATCCAACTTATCAGGATCCTGAGGGGGACATCCTGCTTCTAGAAGCAATTTTGAACAGTGAACCACCACCCCCGCTTCCCAAATCAGAACAAAATCTGCCTGAAGTTAAGGAAAGAACTCAAACTCGTGAATCAAAACAATTGAAATGCTTCCGTTGATGAGAAGCCTTGCTAACCGAGGTTGAACACAAGGAACTAGCTCACCCCCTCTCGATACTCACACACATCTAGAAGCGGTGAACGACTAAAGCTTTGCCTCGTAGAAATATGCTAAAGACTTCTCAAACTGATGAGGTAAAAGTAATGGGGGTAGCAGCCTCTACTCAAGGTTCTAAGTCCACAAGCGAGCCCATCGCTTGGAAACTCTCCGATAAAAAGATTTAGCCAGAATTTTGTACTCACAAAATTCAATGGAGAGGACCTACCTAACCATCTGCAAAGTCAGAGAAGGGTAAACCCAAAAAATCCAAGACGTTAACCAGAAGAGGTTGAAAAACTCCTTGATGCAGGATTGATTTACCCCATCTCTACAGCGCCATGGGTAAAGGCCAACACGTATACCTGTGTACCCTAAGAAAGGAGGCATGACTGGTCATCACAAAATGATGAGAATGACTGATTCCTACTCGATGTCACGGATGGCGAGTATGTATTGATTAACAATGAAAAACTTAATGAAGCCGACCCGGAAGGCACCATGTTTCCCATTGCCTTTTATGACCAAATGCTCGAAAGAACTAGCAGAAACGAATACAACTTATTTTCCACTCGATGGCTTCTCGGGTTATTTTCCAATCCTAATTGATACCAAAAAGATCAAGAAAAGACAAATCACATGCCCATCGACGGAACATTTGCCTATCTTCGCATGCCGTATTGGTGCTATGGCAATGCTCCCCTGGCCACGTTCCAAAGATGTATTAGATGGCATCTTTCCACGGATAATGAATGAAAAAACAATGGAAGTATTTATGGATGTCTTTTCGGTCTTTGGGGACCCTTTCTCTATACGTGCCTATGACCCATTTTGGAAAAAGAGTTGAAGCGGTGTGATGACACCAATTTGATCTTTAAACTTGGGAAAAAGAGTCATTCTATGGGGTGAACGAAAGGCTTGTCTCTACTACAAAATTTCCAAACGGACTTGAGGTTGATAGAGCTAAATTCGAAAGTAATAGCTAAACTGCCTCATCCGACTTCTGTCAAAGGTGTCCCCGTTAGCTCCTTGGCACCAGCCGGTTTTACCCGACGATTCATTCAGGACTTCTCAAAATTGCCCGTCCTATGACTCGAGTTGCTTTGAAAAAGAGACTCCATTTTTCGGTCTCTGAAGAGAGTAAATCGAATCCTTTAATAACTCAAAAGAAAATTGACTGAGCGCTCCGAATCTAATTGCCCCTACTGGAACCTTGGTGCCATTTTGAACTGATTGCCGATGCTAGCGAGAATTCGCAATTATGGCAATGTCCCTCGGGCAAAGAAAAAAAACAAGCCATTTTCCAACCTAAACACTATGCTAGCAAGACTATGAACAGGCTCAAAAACCTCCATTACACTATACTACTGAAAAAGAATTACTTGCCTTAGTGTATGACTTTGAGAAATTCCGGGTCATATCTTGTTATTTCCAAAAAGTCATGAAGTGTGGATAACTGACCATTCTGCATCAAGTATCTCTTGCCAAAAGGATGCAAAGGCAAACTCATGCGTGTGATCCATTGCTCCAAGAAGTTGATATTGAAATTCGAGACAAAAAGGAGCTGATAAGTCTCTCCGCCGATCATCTGTCCCAAGACTTTGAAAATCCGCATCAAGGCAAACTCGGAACAGATCTATGAAGGCATTCCCTCTGTCGAAACTCTTGGTTCTGTTGCTCTTCCAAGACAAAGTTACCTCCATGGGTTTGCCGATTTTGCAAACTACCATTCGGCGGGGAAAATTCGTTATCAAAGGAATGACATCACAAACAAAAAAATAAATTCTTCAAGTAAGTCAAGCATATTTCTGGATGATCCATCCTTTTAAGACTGTTCTGATCAAGTGATAAGACGTTGTGGTTATAGGGCGAAGAAGCTTAGACATCTCAAAGCTTGCCACAGTGGTACCTACCTGGGACACTATGGATGCCAAAATTTTTTTTTAAAAAAACACAAGCAAGAAAGGTCTTTGATCAGGGATTCCTATTGACCCACCATCTACAAATATTCCATACTTTGTCACCCATTGTGACATTTGTCAACGTCAAGGAAAAATTACGCCAACGGGATGAGATGCCACAAAACCTCCATCCAAGTTTGCAAAAATCTTTGACCATCTGGGGCAATTGATTTTATGGGCCGTTCCCGTCTTCAAGAGGGAACAGATTACATACTCGGGTCTGTTGACACTTGTCAAAATGGGTTGAAAGCAAAAGCACTCCCCACCATGATTCCCGAGTTGTTTGCAAATTATTTTAAAAACTCACTTATTCCTCGATTGTTGCCCCCCGAGCTATCAAATTGATCGCGGAACTCACTTTCTGCAATGACCAGTTTACAAAGGTCATGCTTATGAATACGGAGTCCACTCATGCCGACTCTCCATCCATCTTATCACCCACAAACAAGTAGTGCAAGTTGGCAGGTGACAAATCGTTCGGTTTAAAAGCGTAATCCTTGGAGAGAAACCGTGGGAGAAAAAGTCGTGCCTCCTGGACGGGTTTACAAACTATATGAAGCATTAAGGCGCCATCCGCACAGCTTACAAAACACCCATCGGGTGTACTCATATAGAGCTTGTTTATGGAATGTTATGTCACTATCGAAACGAGTTAGAGCACAAAGCCTACGAGCGCCCTCAACACATACTAAATTTACTGAATGATTCACTGCGGTTATCACAGGAAAGTTCAGACTTAATGAACTAAATGAAACCTCGTGATCAAGCTACGAAAACTCATTGATCATAAGAGAGAAAAACCAAGAGGATACACGATGCTAGATCAAAAACCGTGTTTTCAACGTTGGTGATCGTGTTTTCTCCTTTTTCAACTCTAGACTGAGAGAATTCTCGGGCAAATTGAAATCCCGTAGAGTGACCATTCACTCATTGACCCAAGTTTTTCCTTATGGCACCAGATGACGAGTTATCTCAAAACTCCTTGCCCACGACTAAAGTGAATGGTCATTCGTATAAAAACACTACTTTGGAGGGGACGTACCACCGAGGTTGTCACGGATGCCTCTAAACGTTCCCCACGGACAAAACAAAAAATTTCGGGGGACGGGTCCAAGCGTCGGGACCCTAAACAAGCGCTTCGTGGGAGGCACCCCCATGCTTATCAGTAGTATGGTAATAAAAATTTGTTTGATTGAGCAGGCTTACATTTACGCATTACCCCGTGTCTTTGCTATGTTTGTGTGCTTTGAGGATTGTACTGACCAAGGATTTACTGGATTGTGCGAAGACTCTCGTGCTATGCAGTATCACAAGAGTTTCACATCACTCAGCTTCATTTGGGAATCCATACCAATCTATCGACTAATCGTTTATCTTTTGGCACACTTCATAAACGGGCCATAGATTTACGTATTGAAACCCTTTGAAACATCGAGACGTTTTTAGGTTCTATATTGGTGGGATCTTCAGATTTGAATTTTGCGCTGCATTCGTGTTATCACGCAATCCCGTTTTTACCACCAAAATATAGCATAATTTGACTTAAAAAAAATTTTGAAAATTTTCAAAAATTTTCAAAAATAAAATAAGTGTTTTGTCATAAAGTTGACTTTTCATATTGGTAGAATGAAAATAATTATTGACTCGTCGGCGGTTGAGCCCTAGCTAGTTCCTCAACTCACCGCATTTAAGCTAAGCTTTCAAAGAATTCAATTGCTTTCTAATTTTAAATAAGGTGAAGAGGACAAGAATGAAAGAGTTAAAATATAGAGTTTATGTTCTGCATCAAAAACTTATATGAATAAACTTGTGTTCTTTTTCTCCCGAAAGCATCTAATCCACCTAATCATACGTGCTCAATTCAATTCAACAAGTCAAATCAATGAATTTTAGAAAAAGCATCAAATTTGTAATCTTGATTCTTTTAAAGCGAGATTTTTCTGTTCTAGTAAAATTCGAAAGTTAAAATGCCAAGAAAAGCATGAATGAAGTATGATGCAAAAATTCACGATGATTGAAAATAATGCCAATTGAAGCATACAATTGATTATAAGGAACATTTAAAAGATGTGTCGTGATATCCCACTCCGCAAACCACGAGGTGGGGGGTTTTCAAAACGTAAGACATCTTTACTTCCTAGGGATTTTGGTGTGTTGTGAGATCTCACCAGAAGCAAGGTCCTATGTGAGAGGTTCAAACTAAGACACCTCCCCTTAGCCATATTAGGAAGAAGGTGTTGATGTGATTTCCCACTACGCTAGCAACGGGGTGGGTTTTCAAACTAAGAACACCGGTCGTTGGTTGTGATATCCTACTTGGGAGCGAGGCCTAGGTAGGTGTTCAAACTAAGCAACGCATTCCTAGCTTTAAGAACTTATGATTATAATAATGGAAGATGTAGCAAAAAGTTCTACAGTGTGAAAATGCTCGTTCTTTAAAATCAAAGTTACAAGGTCCTAATAAGTTGTTGCTTTGAGTCCATGATTCGTCTTGAATCACGACTATGGTAAATATGTTAATCTATGGTTGAGTTTAAATGATACACACATTTAAACATACATTCATGTTGGGAGTTAAAATTCACAAGGTCATAAGTATGATGCTTAGCATTTAGACCTATATTGACAATGATCTTGTTTAACTTGCGTTGGTTGGAACTATGAAAAATCGGGGACTCGTATGAAATTACGTCAGACGATCCTATGAATATTCATGGTCTTTCCACCATTCTATTATACCCAATGTTGATAAAATAAAGGAAGTCAAACCATAAGTCAAGAAAAGAAAAAGGAAAATCCAGAAAATATTAGGGATATTAGTGTACAAATAAAAAATGGTGAAAACGGTAACTGTCGAAGCTTCGATTCATTAGTTTCCCCTGACGAACACTTTGCTACTTTTCAAAGTTATTAGTCGAGGGGGATTAAGATTCTTAGTTTTCGTAAATGTTTACTTCATAACATTGCGTGAGGACACGGCAATACCTTAGTATGGGGGATTTTGGTATGTGCTTAATTACACATACCTTTTACCTTTAAAAACGAGCTAAAATAACCAAAAACGTACTTAAAATGCCAAATATATGCTTGTTTTGCTAATTGTGTTGTGCAGGAACGGATAACTAAGAAAAGACAAAAAAACAAAGCCAAAACGACAAAACCGGACTCGGAATGGAAAAGACTGTGAAAGACAAAGCCAAATCGAAGCCGAAAAGTCAATCAAGTCAAAAAGTCAACAGAAAAGTCAACTGGTCAAGGTCAAAGTCAACCCAAGTCAACCCCGACAAATCCAAAAGTCATCAAATCAAGAAATATAAGTTTAAGGGTTGAATAACCTAAAACCCCAAAACTTATATTTATAAAAAAAAAAGGAGAAAAAAGAGAAGGGCCATATTTGCCATTATAAGCAAGTAACAAAGTTGGGGTGCAAAACTGCAACTCCCCTAACTTGTACACCAAGGGCTGAGTGGTGCAAAAGGTGTTTATAACCATTTGGGTGTACTAATTCACCAAGTCCCCAAAAGTTATAACAACCGACAAGGTACAAATAAAAAACCCCCATTTGAGGTGCAATCCAACAAAACACCATGAGGGGCCAAACATGTCAACTCCCCAAAACTATACTCTGTCTCTCTCAAACAGTTTTTCCCGCTCGTTTCTTCCCCCCAAAACCCACTCACGGGTTCACCTCAAACCTTTTTTACCCTGAAACCACATTCTTCCTCCCAATGGACAAACCCTCCTCCCCTCCTCCACTACCCCCACACCCAATAAAGTTGCCAAGCTGGCAATCTCACAAGAAACGAGCCCAAATCAATGACCAAGATTGATTTTTGAAGATTGAAGGGCTAAGATTAGAGCTGTGAACACTCTCTCAAACAAACACACCTGTGTTTGTGTGTCTACAAGAAAGCACAAGACAAGAAAGAGAAGACACAAGAACCAAGTCGAACTTCCCTATAAAAGCAAGTGTAAAGCCATTGTGGCTGAATAATATAGTTTATTAAGTATATTTTTCAGTGTAGTTTTTAAAAGAGTTAAAAGTGTTTTACTAAGTTAATTTCTTTTATGCACTTGTATTACTCAGTTATAAATGAAAATTTTAAGCTATTTTACTCAATAAGCTCTCAATAAACTCACCTTGATCTTAATCTTGTTAATATAAAGCTCAAACTCAAGTTTAAAATTTTGTTAAAAGCTCTAAATATTGTTTACAGTTGAATTTAATTCATAAAGTTCAATTGAGGTTTGATTTTGGAAGCTTATGAAGAAATAAGCTAATGTGTAGCATATTGAGCTTTAAAGCTCATGTGAAAGAGTCAATGTGCCATGTAAGGTTTCAAGTTTTAAGCCACTCACATCATGATAAGAGTGGCTTAGGTCCTAGAGACAGAAACAAAAAAAAACACCAAGGTTTCATTTCCTAAATTATCATTCTATCTTAATTTTAAAACTTAAAACATTTTCTTAATTACTCTCATTTCCTGTCAACAATGTTTTTTTTTAGACATGTTTATTTATCGTTTTAAGTTTTCATTAAAATAAAATTTGTTGTAGATCTCACTTATCTTTCAAAACTGTCACTTAAGTAGTATAAGCTAGGAGAGAAAGTGGCTTATTTCTCTTAATAAGCTATAGTTTTTCTTATTCAAGTAACTTAATTAGGTGAACAATAGTGTGAGTAGATGCGTTTATCTTCGCCCTTGGGTCTTTTTCGTTTAGGTTTGCTTTCATTTATTTCTTATATGCGTTTATTTTCTAGCTTATTTTGCTTATTAATATTTTCCAGCATATTGGCTTAGGCTTATTGTCTCGTTTTTCTTTGTAAACCCCAAGAATAAGTTCTAGAATTTTAATAAATTTTCTCAAAAAATTTAGGGAAAAAGTTTAATATTTTTAAACTAATTTTTAGTATAAAAGTTTTTTTTATTATTTTTTAAAAATATAAAAATATAAAAATTTTAGTTTCAAAATTAGTTTAATACGTTTTAGTTTAAGAAATTTGCATTTTGAGTTTTAAGAGTTTTATTTTGTCATTTTTTTGTTAATTAGTTAATATTTGTTAATTCTTAATTGTTTTAAATGTCGTTAGAATTTTATATTGCCTTTATTTATAGTTTAGCGTGCCTTTATGTGTTTTCCTTTTGCGTTATTAGATTTAGAAACCAAAATCCAAAATTTTGATTATTCAAGCATCCGATCACGAACCGAAACAAGATTTTCAATATTCACGCTTGGTTGGGAAAAAGACTCGGGAACGATTTGAATTTTATCATTTCCTAAGGGTAATTTTCTCATCAATACTTTTCGGAAATATATTTTATTAGTGATTAGCTTATTACTCTTTCACAAGAGTGATTCGCCTGTTTACTTATATATATATATATATATATATATATATATATACACACTATTAGAGGCAAATCAATTTTTGGCGTCGTTGCCGGAGAAGTGTGAAACGATTATTGCGTTGAAGTTTGAAGATTAGTGCATTGAACACCCTTCCCCGTGAAGTTATCGTTTTTTGTGAATATAAATTTTACATTTCTTTATTATTTTCATTTTCTTTTATATAAAACTAAAAAAAATTCAAAAATATTTTATTTTTCTCGATTTATTTTTGTGGATTTATTAAAACACCAACAATACTTTTCCTAAAGTATTTAAAATACCAAAAAAAAATTTAAAAACAATAAAAGAAACCGTGTTGTCAATTGTTAAATCGGCTCACCTTTAGATTAACAAACTATAAGAGAGGTATAAGGAGGGTTGATCATACGAACTTCGACCCGAAAAGAGAAGGTTTTTAAAACGCTTCGCGCTTACCCGCTCCTCCGCTTCTTTGTGCGTTTTCTAGAGAGCTACCATGTACTATCGGTTAAAAAAATAGTTTTCTAGATTTATTTCTCTTATTTTGTTTTTCAGTGCATGCGCACCCGCTCTTCATCAAATTTAATTGTTGAATCTTCCACGATTCCGAAGCGACATAATCGTAGACGTTCCAAGCAAATAGTCGAACCCGAGCTTCGAACTATTGTAGAGACTCCTATTGACACTATGACGGATGACGCGACTATTTCATGAGTTACTCCAAGCACGCCACGCGAGAGGTTAACGGACATGCGGATTGTTTCTTCCCGCTATAACTTTTGAGAATTTTAAGTTAAAAGTCGGGTTACTTACGCTAGTAACTTCGAGTCAATTCATGTTTTAGAGAGGGACGATCCCCATGTCTTCTATTCGTTGTTTACAAGATCAACTTCTACGCTTAGTACTAAGAATGTTCCACAAGACACTATCAATTAGATTGCTATTCCCATTTTATCTGAGAGGGAAGCCGGATGTGGCTTAAAAAGAAACCCCCTCATTCTAGAACAAAACGATGGAAGATCTCGTTTCTAAGTTTTTAAGAATTATTTCTATCCTCCTTCGAAGACTACGAATCTCAAGAATGACATCACAAATTTTATAGTAGAAGTTTGATGAAAACGTTAGTGAGCATGAGATCGTTTAATCGAGATCTCCTCCGTAAAATGCCCACAACCACGGTTTTCTGAATTTGCATCAATCGACACATTTTACAATGCGTGACACAACCGTTCAATATTCTCTAAATGCAGCCTCCAGTTAATCTTTTGAAACCGTGACTCTCGAGATCTTGACTATTATTGAGAATAAGTCAAAATTTTGCACTTCAAGAAATGAAACCAGGTTTGTTTCAAAAAAGAGGTGCTCTGCTACTTCTTCTCTACTCATCTAACGCTTATCTTACAGAGAATTACCGCTCTTACAGATGCCGTTAATTGCTATGCTTCTTCAAAACAAGACCTCTTCACCAGCTCCCGTTAAATCTATAGAAGAAACTTATTTTGTTTGTGGTGGACCGCATCCTTACTATAAGTGTCTTGCTACCGATGGCAACACTTTTAATGCTTCTGCAGCCACAAGGACCTACAATCAAGGAGGTCACGGATACCGTCCTCAAGGAGAAACTAATTATCATGCTAGCAATCAAATGAGACCACCTGGTTTTCCTCAACTGAATATGCAGAACAATCAGAACTGGTATAATCAGAATCAAGAATACAATCAAAATTAAGGAAATAACTTTAATCAAGGAAATCAAAATTATCAAGCTCCGCTTAATCATACTCAAGTTGGACCTTCGAATGATTTCTCTAACTACATGAAGACTAATGATGTTAATATGAGAGCTATGAAAAATCAAATAAGTAATATAAAGACATAATTAAAGAATGAATTCCAGAATACAATGAAGAATCAGAACAATGAGCTAAAGAACATGATGAGCAATGAGCTAAAGAACATGATGAGCAATTTTTTTCAAATGCAAAGTCCCTCGGGTTCGGGATCACTTCCTAGTAATACCATTGCTAACCCGAGAGGTGACTTGAAATCTATTACTACCCGAAGTGGTGTTTCTTATGATGGACCTACAATTCTACCTACTTCTTCTCCTCTTCCGAAGGAAGTGGAACATGAACCAGAGGCGACAAAGGACAAGGTGCAAACTACAAGTTCAGGAAGTACCGCACACGTCCAACCTCTGGTTATCCAAGTTCCTATTCCAGAGCCCGATGTTGCTCCAAAGCCTAATCCTAAACCTTTGATTCCTTATCCTTCAAGGCTTAACGAACAAAAGCTCTAAGAGAAAGCTAATAATCAAATGTTGAAGTTCCTTCAAATCTTTCAAAGATTACATTTCGACCTTAGCTTTGTAGATGCTCTTCTTCACATGCCTAAGTTCGCTTCTACATTTAAGAGTCTCCTTAGTAATAAGGAGAAATTATTTGAATTGGCGAATACTTCATTAAATGAGAATTGTTCGGCGGTGGCTCTTAAAAAAAGTTGCCCCCCGAAAAACTTAGTAGACCCCAGTCAAGTTTCTTATTCCTATGTGATTTCTGGAGCTAGATGAGTGCATAGCCTTAGCCGATCTTGTCGCTAGCAATCAACTAACTGCCTCTTTCTGTATGGAAAAATTTTCGCCTTCCCGAAACATACCCCCCGACTCGCATGACTCTCGAGCTCGCAAACCGATCGGTTACTTATCTGGTTGGTGTTGCCGAAGATGTTTTTGTGAAAGTAGGAAAGTTTCATTTTCCTGCCGATTTTGTTGTCGTTGATTATGATGTCGATCCTCGGGTTCCCCTCATTCTCGGGAGGCCTTTATTGAGGACGGCACGAGCATTAATCGATGTACACGGTGAAGAGTTAACTCTTCGAGTCAATGATGAAGCCATAACATTTAATGTCGGACACACTTCGAGATACTCCTATAGATATGATAATGAATCTGTTAATCGAATCGATGTCATAGATGTTACATGTGAGGAGTATGCTCAAGAGGTGGTCGGATTTTTGGATAGTTCTAAGAGTGGCAATCTCACTCCATCTTTAGATCCTATCATAACTACCTCTTCCCCCTCTCTTACTCCTTTAGAGGGAGGTGACTTCGTTTTGGAGGAAATCGAGGCTTGTCTTACAAGTGATTCAATTCCACCGGGAATTGATGATGCCGACTTTGATCCGGAGGGAGACATTCTTCTACTTGAGAAGTTATTAAATGATGATCCATCATCTCCTCTCCCTCCGAAAGAACTTAATTTTGAGGAACTTAAAACGATAAAATCTTCTATTGATGATCCTCCGGAGCTTGAGCTCAAGGATTTACCTTCTCATCTTGAATAAGCATTTTTGGAAGATACTGATAAATTACCCGTCATAATTGCTAAAAACTTAAAATATGATGAAAAGGCTCGCCTTCTAAAGGTTCTAAAGTCACACAAGCGTGCCATCGCTTGGAAAATCTCCTACATTAAGGGCATTGACCCTCAATTTTGTACTCATAAAATATTAATAGAGGATGACTTTAAACCGGCGGTCCAACATCAAAGAAGGGTGAACCCAAAAATTCATGAGGTGATCAAAAAGGAATTTATTAAACTCCTTGATGCCGGATTGATTTACCCTATTTCCGATAGTCCATGGGTAAGCCCCGTTCATTGTGTGCCCAAAAAGGGAGGTATGACCGTTGTGACAAATGAAGATAATGAGTTGATTCCTACAAGGCTAGTCACCAGATGGCGTGTTTGTATTGATTACCGGAAGCTTAATGATGCTACTCGTAAAGACCATTTCCCATTGCCTTTCATGAAACAGATGCTTGAACATTTAGTAGGGAACGAATACTATTGTTTTTTAGATAGATTTTCTGGATATTTTCAAATTCCTATTAACCCACAAGACCAAGAGAAGACCACCTTCACTTTCCCTTATGGGACGTTTGCCTACCACGTATGCCTTTCAGCTTATGTAATGCTTCGGACATGTTCCAAAGGTGCATGATGGCTATTTTCCACGACATGATCGAGGAAACAATGGAGGTCTTCATGGATGATTTCTCAGTTTTTGGGGATTCTTTCTTCTTGCCTCTCCCATTTAGACAAAATGCTAAAATGGTGCAAAGACACCAACCTAGTTCTAAATTGGGAGATGTGCCATTTCATGGTCAAAGAGGGCATTGTCCTCGGCCATAAGATCTTTAAAGATGGTATTGAGGTTGATAGGGCTAAAGTCGATGTAATAGCAAAGCTACCTCATCCCACTTCCGTCAAAGGCGTTCGAAGTTTTTTAGGTCACGTCAAGTTCTATCATTGATTTATTCAAGATTTCTCTAAAATCGCCCGGTCGATGACCCATCTTCTAGAAAAAGACACCCCGTTCATCTTCTCAAAGCGTTTGAAATTCTTACGAAGAAATTAACAAAAGCTCCAATTTTAGTTGCCTCCGATTGGGACCTACCATTTGAAATCATGTGTGATGCTAGTGATTTTGAGGTAGGTGCAGTCCTGGGGCAACGTAAGACCAAACATTTTCAACCGATACACTATGTGAGCAAGACTATGACCAATGCTCAAGCTCATTACACTACCACGGAGAAAGAATTATTAGACGTGGTGTATGCTTCAGAAAATTCCGGGTCCTATTTGTTTGTCAAAAACCTTGATGATTACGGACCACTCAGCTCTCAAATATATTCTTGCTAAGAAATATGCTAAACCGAGATTGCTCCGGTGGATTCTCCTACTCTAAGAATTTGATGTCATTATTCGTGGTAAAAAAAGGAGCGGAGAATCTCACGGCCGACCACTTATCAAGATTAGAAAATCCTCATCAAGGTGATCTCGAGAAAAAAGAAATTAATGAAACATTTCCTCTCGAGACCCTCAGAATGATATCTTTTCATGGTACCCCATGGTTTGGCGACATTTCAAATTACCATGCGGGGAATTTTATAGTGAAAGGAATGTCGTCCCAACAAAGAAAAAATTCTTTAAGGATGTTAAGCATTATTTTTGGGACACCCCTACTTGTTTAGAATTTGTGCGGATCAAGTGATTAGACGATGTGTTTACGGCCAAGAAGCCGTTGATATCCTCACGGCTTGCCATAATGGACCCACCGGGGGACATCATGGTGTGAACTACACCGCTAAGAAAGTCTTTGATTCTGGTTTCTATTGGCCAACGATTTATCACGATGCCCATGACATGGTAAAGTCGTGTGACTCATGTCAACGTCAAGTCAAAATCTCGCAAAAGACGAAATGCCCCAAAATACAATTCAAGTATGCGAGATCTTTGACGTATGGGGCATTGAATTTATGGGCCCATTCCTATCTTCTCGAGGGAACAAGTACATTCTCGTGGCCGTTGACTACTTGTCTAAATGGGTTGAAGCAAAAAACGCTCCCCACTAATGATGCCCGAGTCGTCGTAAAATTTTTGAAATCTCTTTTTGCCCGATTTGGAACTCCTCATGCTATAATTAGTGATCGCAGTACTCACTTTTGTAATGACCAATTTTCAAAGGTCATGCTTAAGTATGGATTTACCCACCGTCTTTCCTAACAGTATCATCCCAAAGAGAGGACAAGTGGAGGTTTCAAATTGTGGTTTGAAACGTATCTTGGAAAGGACCGTAGGCGAAAATCGTGCTTCATGGTCCGATAAATTAGATGATGCTTTATGGGCCTTCAGTACCACATTTAAAACACCCATCGAGTGCACTCCTTATAAGCTTGTGTACGGAAAGGCTTGTCATCTTCCTATCGAACTTGAACACAAGGCCTATTGGGCCTTAAAGCATTGCAATTTTGATCTCAAGTCTGCGGGTGATCACCGGAAAGTTCAAATGAATGAATTAAATAAACTTCAAGATCAAGCCTACGAGAACTCTTTAATCTACAAAGAGAAAACGAAGAAGATTCATGAATCCAAGATTAAAAACTGCGTTTTTAACGTTGGTGATCGAGTTCTTCTCTTCAATTCTCGATTAAAGATTTTCTCGGGCAAGCTCAAAACCCGTTGGACCAGACCGTTCACCGTTACTCAAGTTTTCCCTTATGGTACCGTCGAGTTATCTCAAACCGACGGACCAAACTTCAAGGTGAACGGTCATAACTCAAACATTATTTTGGAGGGGACATACCACCTATAGTTGTCCCAGATCTCCAAACCTTCCCTACGGACCACTAAATTTAGGGTCGAGTCAGGCTCGTAACTCGGTTAACAAAAACAAGCGCTTCTCGGGAGGCAACCCATGTTTCTCTCTTCTTTTTCTATTTTCTAATAAGTGTGATGTGAGGAGGCTCGCCTCTTCCTTTCTCATGTTTCGTGGCTTGTGTTTTATGTTTAGGATTGCCCCGGATTATGAAGACTCTCGTGCTCGTGGTTTTGTCCATCGTTCACTCGAGCTTCAATCCTTAGCATGCTTATATATGGGAATCTGATATCCTAGATCTTATTGACTAAAACGGTTATCTATTTCATTAATTAATAAAAACGGCTTTAGATTTACGTAGAGACCCTTTAAACATTAAGGACAATGTTTAGTTCTAGTATGGGGGTATCTATCGATTTGATCTTACTTGCATTTGCTTTGTCTTCACGTAACCCCGTTTTGCCACCAAAATATCAAAAATATGTGATTTTATACCAAAAATAAAAAAATTCAAAAAAATAAAATAAGTGTTTTGACACGTATTTTTGACTTTCCGTTGGTAAGGAACATAGAATATATTCTTGACTTGATCGAGCATTGTTGCGCTATAGCTTGCCCCTTACTTATTTTATTTAAAGCTTTTGCTGTCTTTTTTATCTTGTTGCTTTAAAGTGATTTATAGCTTTAAAGCCAAGAGTTTGCTAGTGTCCTTTTTGGACTTTTAATATGCAAAACTTGTTTTAGTTAAATATCCCTCGCGTCACATTAAATGTGTAGGGATATATATATAGATATTTTCCTTTTGAAAATATCTAATTCTCATAATCTCATCTATCTCATATCTCTTCTCATATTTTCTAAAAAATATCTTCTCCTTTTCTCTCAACTCTCTCTCTTCTTTCTCTCTCTAAACAATTATCTCTCTTCTAGTTTTCTTGGTTCGATTCATGGTTCCGAATATGAAGTGAAAGTGTAGATCGGGATCCAACAAATAATAATAACAATAATGTAATAAACCGAAGCCGAAATAAGACTTCTGGATCATAGTCGGTTCGCGCCCGATGTGATAGTTGTTTAAAGGGTGGACGCAATAATTATAATAATAAGAACTGTGGGCTGATAAAAGTTTACTGTCTCTGGTCGGTTCGCTGCCGATGTGGCAGTCTTCAAAAGAAGGCCCATAGTAAGAATAATAAATCCGAGACTGATAAAAGTTTACTGGATCATGGTCGGCTCGCATACCGATATGATGTTTTCAAAAGGGCGAGGATCTCCTGGTCCGAATAATAAGACTCATGGAATGGTCGGCTCTCATACGGATTGTGGCAGTTGTTTAAGGACTGAGGGGGTTTAATAATGTTACATAATAGTTAAAATGTAGCAATAATAATAATAATAATAATAAAACCAAATTTCAACTCCAGGGTTATCTAAATAAAGCCTCCGTCTCTGGACTCGTAATTGAGTTGTTTCAGATGAAATAAAAAGGATAACCCCTAAATCATGCGAATTTAGAACCTTAATGTGGACCTTATTCTCACCATATCGTCTCTTTAAAAAAGGATTTCAAACTAATTATGGTCTAAACCGGGTTTACTTTATATGAATAAGGACATAAATTATTTGTCACCAATAATAATAATAAAATCTTTAGAGGATTTAGGAATAAGGGAGCGGAAAGTAGCTATGCATACACAATTAGCATTTATAAGTAGTGTTAGCATCTTAACTTGTATTTAACAATGATTTCGTTTTTAATCTTGGTTTGGGACAGGTGAAAAATCGAGGACGATGGATTTATCCTTTTGGACACTATTTAAAAGTGTTTCTTGTTCTGTGATCCAAAAAGTTATGATTAAATAATGAAAGTCAAACATGTAGTTTCTCTTTAAAAAAAATTAATAATAATAATAATAATAAAATATATATATATATAAAGAAATGGTAAAACGGGGCGATTCAAAACTAGTGATTTCTTAATCTCCTTAGATGAACACTTAGCTACTTTCTAAGGTATTAGTCTAAGGGGTTGAAATTTTTAGTTTTCTATGTGTGTATATGACATTGCGTGAGGACACGGCAATAACTTAGTATGGGGGATTTTTTATATGTGTTTAATTACATATCAATTTTCCTTATTAAAATGAGCTTAAATGACAAAAAATACATTAAAAATACATTGTATATGTGTGTTTTGTTAATTGTATTGTGCAGGTATCGGATACATTAAAAATGGAAAAAAACGAAGCCAAAAGAGACAAAAACAAACACGAGACTGGAAGAGCGTGAGAAAACAAAGCCGAAGGCGTATTCATCTTTAATGGGTCAACCCGTACCCATTTTATAGGCCGGGTCAGCCCATTAACATTTGAATAATATTAATCCTAGTCCAAAATATAAGCCTTTATCAAATTCCAAAATCCAGTCCAAACTAATCCAAGTCAAGGTCCAAGATATAAAAAGAAAGCCCAAACTCAAAGTCTGAATCCAAGTCTGAATAATAAGAACACGCGCCTAAAGTTACTGTGGATCTTCTTTTTTATTTTCACCCTGCAACAAAGAGTACGGATAAATCCACCATTCCATACACGTCCCATCCTTTCTAGAAGGCCAACGTGGCACATTTGCATCATTCCTTCACACGCTGGCAATCCCGAGCAAATTCATTGGATAATGAGACGTGAAGGGAATACAAGGGCTCAAAATGGATGGTTGAGAGTCTGTTATGATTGAAGGGCTATGATTAAAGCTTAAGGACGCTCCTTAAGGTCTAGAATCATCTCTTGCCAGCTATAAATAGGGAGAGGATTTCACACATAGATATGGAGTTTTTAATCTAGCTTTTAGTAGTAGCTTTAGCATATTTTTAGCTTATTGTCTTTTTTTTTAATGTAATTTCCTTTTCTAAGCTTGTAATCTTTTCATTATCAATAAAAGTTCAGTTTACTTTAAAATTGTGTATTGAATTTATATTTCACTTTAATACAATTTCGTTTAACATGTGTTTGGAAACTACCTAATAACCTCAACATGATTTCAGACCAACAATGAAAAATCCACCAAAAAGTCTTCGGTAGATTTGGGATGTGATTAGATAATGTTAAATCTTTGTTTGGAAGTAAGAAATTATTTATGTTTGTCGTATTTTAAAATATAAAGTCTAGAGGTATAAAGTTTAAGGGGTTATTTGTTTATTTTTTAAAGTTATAATAAAACATGTAAATTTATAAATTTACACTTTTAACTCCATATAATTTATTTAAAATTAAATCACTAAAGTTTTATTAATTATCTCATCTTTTTTCAAGTTTTTGTTTTCATAAATTTGACACATATAACAACCAAATTATCTGCTGTAAATTTGTAAACGATAATTATTGAATATATATATATATATATATATATATATATATATATATACTCACTAATAATGGAGTGTCTAAAAGTACTCTATAAGCATAAACATCATTTTTTAAAATAAATGCTATACACGCGTACAAGTCGTATAGTATTAATTATACCCAAACTTGGACAACCTTTAAGTTTATCTATTATTATTATTATACAGAAACTTGGAGAAACCTAGGCTGCGTTTAGTTGTAAGAAAACACCCTTGTTTTCTACAAAATGTTTTGTGGAAAACAAGGAAAACAGAGATCGCGTTCATTTCGTCGTTTTCCAACAAAATTCCCTACAAAACACAAAATCCCTATTTTCTCCTTTTATACACAAAACTAGAAAACAATTTGATTTTGTTTTTCCCGTTTTCCTTTTATGACACCCATATCTATTTTCCCCTTATTCCTATGTTTTATACGTTTTTATAAGTTTTTTGATGTTTATGTACGCTTACAAACGTTTTTTACGATTTCGACAGTTTTTTTACGTTTTCGTCATTTTTTTACGATTTCGTTTGTTTTTTTGCGATTTCGTCCGTTTTTTTTTGCGATTTCGTCCGTTTTTTGCTATTCCGTCCGTTTTTTACGATTTTGTCATTTTTTTTACGATTTCGTCCGTTTTTTACGTTTTCGTTTGTTTTTTTACGATTTCGTCTGTTTTTTTACGATTGCGTCTGTTTTTATGTTCAAAACTAGTGATTTCTTAATCTTCTTAGATGAACACTTAGCTACTTTTCAAGGTAATTAGTCTAGGGGGTTGAAATTTTTAGTTTTCTATGTGTGTATATGACATTGCTTGAGGACACGACAATAGCTTAGTATGAGGGATTTTTTATATGTGTTTAATCACATATCAATTTTCCTTATTAAAATGAGCTTAAATGACAAAAAATACATTAAAAATACATTGTATATGTGCGTTTTGTTAATTGTAATGTGCAGGTATCGGATACATTAAAAATGGACAAAAACGAAGCCAAAAAGGACAAAAACAAACACGAGACTGGAAGAGCGTGAGAAAACAAAGCCGAAGGCGTATTCATCTTTAATGGGTCAACCCGTACCTTTTTTATGGGCCGGGTCAGCCCATTAACATTTGAATAATATTAATCTTAGTCCAAAATATAAGCCTTTATCAAATTCCAAAATCTAGTCCAAACTAATGCAAGTCAAGGTCCAAGATATAAAAAGAAAGCCCAAACTCAAAGTCTGAATCCAAGTCTGAATAATAAGAACACGCGCCTAAAGTTACTGTGGATCTTCTTTTTCATTTTCACCCTGCAACAAATAGTACGGATAAATCCACCATTCCACACACGTCCCATCCTTTCTAGAAGGCCAACGTGGCACGTTTGCATCATTCCTTGACACGCTGGCAATCCCGAGCAAATTCATTGGATAATGAGACGTGGAGGGAATCCAAGGGCTCAAAATGGATGGTTGAGAGCCTGTTATGATTGAAGGGCTAGGATTGAAGCTTAAGGACGCTCCTTAAGGTCTAGAATCATCTCTTGCCAGCTATAAATAGGGAGAGGATTTCACACATAGATATGGAGTTTTTAATCTAGCTTTTAGTAGTAGCTTTAGCTTATTTTCAGCTTATTGTCTTTTTGTTAATGTAATTTCCTTTTCTAAGCTTGTAATCTTTTCATTATCAATAAAAGTTCAGTTTACTTTTAAATTGTGTATTGAATTTATATTTCACTTTAATACAATTTCGTTTAACATGTGTTTGGAAACTACCTAATAAGCTCAATAAGCTCCTTATTACCTAATAAGCTAGTTCTTATTCAGTTAAGCTTGTATAAGGCTTAACTGAATAATCTAATCATTCAAATCACTCAAATAGTAATTAAATGCTTAAATTAGAAGATAAGCCAGAAATAGATAGGCTTATAGGCTTGTACCAGCTTATGTAAATAAGTTGGAGCTTATAGATAAGCTCTAAAGAGCATTATAAGTCCTTGTTTAAGCAATAGACCAGGTATGTTTCTAATTTCATTTTCTAGCTCAATTTCCTTTACAGCTTATTAAACTGCTTAGTTGTGCTTATTGATGTTGCTTATTTGTTTATCCTATCTTCAAATAGCTTTTAATGTCTAGTTTGTAGTTTAGATTTAGTTTGTTTGGAGTTTTATTAGAATCTGTCATATTTTAAGTCAAATTAGCTTATTAGTGTAGCTTATTATCTAGAGCTTATCCTCCTTAGGTTTCTACTTACTTGTCCTTAAGTGTCATAGTACTTAATCTGTTTTAGCAATTTTAGGCTTTTTAAGATCTGTTTAAGCTTAAAATTAGACATTTTTTAAGTTTTAAAGGGGTGTTTGGGATAAGCAGTTGTAACTTAGGAAAATGGTATTCAG
>BQNB010035658.1:2205-45821 GCA_026074375.1 Tanacetum coccineum
GTTACGACGTAACCATAGTGATTACGTTGTAATCAAATGGTAAAATTTTTAAGTTTTAAGGTGTTACGGCGTAACCTTGAAATGGGTTACGTCGTAACTGTAGTGGTTACGCCGTAACTGCTGCAAATTCAGCAAGGTTACCAAATGAATATGAGTCGAGCCGGTCTCGATAATTGCCTCTTAGCTTCTGGATTCTGCAAAATAAAGTAAGAAACATGTAAACCAACTAATACAAAAAGAAATTTCATTAAATAAAAGACGGGTTGTCTCCCGAAAAGCACTTTTGTTTATTAACGAGTTGGTATGTGCTTAATTACACATACCATTTTCCATTCTAAACGATCTTAAACGACTAAAAACGTACCAAAAATACATTGTATTTGTATGTTTGCATTTGTATTGTGCAGGAAACGGATATTCAACCAAAAGGAACAAAAAGAAAGCCAAAAAGCAAACAAATCCAAGCACGGAATGGAAAGGACAAAGTCAAAAGTCATCGAAATGAAGAAAATACAACTTTAGGGACTAAAACTGCCAAGCCTCAAGTTGTATTACTAAAATAACAAGATGAGGGACTATAACTGCCAACCGGGCAGAGATTACATTTAAGTTATAAGACTTTAGGGGACCAAAACTGCCTACTTCCCCAAAAGCCTCATTTCCCGCCCAACAAACCCAGGTACAACTTGGATGTCCTCCCATACCTTCTCCCCTGCAAAACCACTCGACACCCTAGCCAAAATCATTTCATCCACCCTACTAACCCATCCCAGTTGTATAAAAGCCATGTTGGCAATCCCTCACCTTTCCCAAGTATCTTCAATGGCTGAGATTGCTCTCCAAAGAAGCACAAATGAATTTGAAGGCTGGGATTTGCTTTAGGACTTACCTCACACAACAAGCACACTTCGTTTTTGCTCTCCAAAGAAGCACAAGCTGAAAGTCCAAGACTTCGGCTATAAATAGAGCTTTTTGTAAGCCTTTGAGGCATCTAGTTTTTAGTTTTTAGTAACTAATTAGTTTTTAATCTTAGTTTAAATTTCAAAGTCATTTACAGCTTTTTACTTTCAGCTTTGTAACACTTTCAAGATTAATGCAAGTTTGAAGTTTTTAAGTCAATTTACAATACCAGTGTTAAGTTTCTTAATCATATTGTTTTGTGTTCAAAAAGCTCTCACCACAGCTTACTTATAAGCTGTTTTCATTAAGTAAAGATAAAAAGTTAAGTAGTTAAGAGAAAATCACAAATATCACTCTCAAATATACCACAGCTTATGTTATGGATGATAAGCCAGTTCTGGATGGGCTTATGGACTCTCACTAGCTTGTTTTATGCAAGCTAGAGCTTGTAGATTCATTATTTGACCCTGTTTTGAGCAAGGGTTTTGTAAGTCTCTCTCTTTTTCTTACATTTCTTATTTACTGCAGAAGTGCTTATTGTGCTTATTTATTGCTTATTCTTGATTAAAGTCTGCTCTTAAGTGCTTTAATTTGTTATTTGATAATCTGTTTTTAATAAGTTTGAAATAAAAATGATTTTTGGAAACTTTAAGGTATATTTTGAACTAACAGTACTAACTCATAGTTAGTACTGCTAGTTCATTTTTGGGCATTTAAAACTAGCAGTATTAACTTAGAACTACCAGTACTAACTCCAAGTTAGTACTGTTAGTTAAAACTGTTAATACTGGTGGTTCATTTTAGCTTATTAGCTTATTGTTTCTACTTATTTAATGTTGGTTTAGCTTTTTAGAGTAGATTAAGCCAATTTTAGTTTACTGTCTTCAGTAGAACTTATTTGCCTTTTCAAAATAATTTCAAGAGTTTATCAGTTTTAGTTTTCTAGCTTCTTTATCATTATAGTCTATTATAGTTGCTTATTCTGATTACTGAGTGCTTATTAGGGATAGTTAAATACCTGATTTAGCTTATTTGCTTATTTCTTGCTTCATCAAAGCTAACAGTACTAACCTTAAGCTAACAGTACTAACTCCGAGTTAGTACTGGTAGTTAATACTGTTAGTACTGTTGGTAGTACTGTTGTGTTTATCTTGCTTTGCTTAGTATAATTGTTTTTTGATTTTGCTTATTTATATTTAGTTTAGCTTATTTGATTTGTCTTCAGCTTATTTGAGCTCTTTATGTCTTAGTGTAAAAGTTTTAAGTGTTTTTACCATTTCTTATTTAGATCGTTATGTTTAGTCTTATTTAATTGTTTAAGTTTATTTGAGCTTATTTGTGCCTTAGTGTAAAAGTTTTAAGTGTTTTTGCCTTTTCTAGCTTTGATTCTTGTTCTAGTTTCTTTTCCTTGGTTATCTTTGAGGTCATTTGCTTATTCAGTGTTAGTGCCAATTCATAATCTTATCCCTGTCATATTCAAACACCAATCATCAATCGTCTTGCGATTCTTTTCCATTCAAAGCCTGTCTACAATCGTCATTCATTATGGAAGTTAGTATTAGACCCGGACGGAGAATACTCTCTACCTTGCTCCCGGTCTTCTTGCACTCGCGAATTTTGATCCTTGTTGTATTTATATCATATATATGCTTCAACGTTTTCTAGAAGTAAGTTTCTGGGGGTCATCAACAACAGTGGTCTCAGAATCTAGATCTATCTTCGCCCTGAAAAACTACACGACCCTTGCAGTAGATACAAAATCGATCATCACTTTCGGAAGGGATAACGATTCTTAATAATCAACTTGTTCAATTCTTTATAGTCAATACACATTCTAAAAGAACCATCTTTTTTCTTAACGAACAATACCGGCGCTCCCTAGGGCGATGAACTTGGTCGAATGAAACCTTTGTCTTGGATTTCCTTGAGTTGTCCCGACAACTCCTCCAATTCAGAAGGTGCACAAACAATTGGTGAGACTTTGCTACGGCGTTGCTCAGGATTTAATCAATTTGAAATTCGATTTCCGGAATTGGCGGTGGCTAATCAGATAGATCATCGGGATACCTCAGGAAAATCTCTAAACCATAACCAATTCTCTTCTTGTTTCTTACACAAGCCTAGCACCCATTAAAATCTCGTTCTCTTATGGTTTCTCTCCTGATATCTAAGCACCTAGCCATCGGTAGTGTATCCTCACCACTTCTCATGACAAAAATTATTTTAGCCTTATATTAGACAACCAATTCCATACCTTTATAATCACTCAAAACTCCCATGCATAAAAGTATCAATGATTCAAGACATGACCGTCGATTGTCTAGTAGCTAACACTTAATACCTATCAATTCTACTAAGAGCTCATCGAACTATCTCAATCTAATATTTGAACAATTCGTAGGCTGCTAAGCCTACAGAGGTATGAAGTAGTGGAAAGCAAAAACTATTGTCGGCACTAAGAGTCAATAAGGGTAGTGGCAAAATGATTTTGCTCGAAGTAAACGTACCCGTTACAATGTTCGGATCTTGGCGAGCTTCCTTTGCTCCCAATATGAATGCCCTACCCCTAGCCTGGTTCCCTTGGTTTCCACGACCCTGACCCCAATTATTAGCAGCAACTTGGTTTGGACGATTTTCTTCCGGTCCTTTTGCCCTATTCAATCTAGGACAAGCTGACCTGACATGGTCGGTACTACCACACTCATAACATGCCCTAACAGATTGGTTTCTAGCATTGACAAGATTTACATTCCTCGGTACTCCTCTACAATCCTTTGCCAAATGACCCAGGCGGTTACAGTTGAAGCATTACCTTCCCTAGGTCTTCTACCCCTTCCACCTCTACCAACCCATACACCCATTCCCTCTCTTAGTGATTCGGCAGCAGGCCGGCCAGCACTTCAGGTCATCACCCTTGGCGGCATTATCCATACAAGGGAGAACATGGGCAACGTTAGGTAGGCAGGAAGACTCGCATATATATAAAATATCTTACTATATATACAGAATATACACATAACACCACCTTACGGTATCAACATCGATTTGTGTGAACAACATTATTAAGTATGGGTGAGTTGTGATACGCTTATAACTACGTTGGCCACCGTACATATATTCGCATCCTTTCCCAGTCATATTCAATATTGAGCTCATCAGTATTTCATATGGGACTAACATAACTAAGCTCAAACCGCCGAACACACAAGCAAACAAAAAGCGGAAACACGGCACATAGGTCTTTAAGCAACTAAATGATGGATCATAGGTTATAGGTCTAGGCCATCACCTAGTTCTCTATAAACCATCTGGCTACTGATTACAATCTGTCACACCCGCAATGGCGAAAATCGGGAGCGCAATTAATGTTCAATATAAACACAAATACAATTAGAGAATAGCTACAATGCTATAACTTCAAGTGTTACAATGACCATACCTCGACACAACCTTGAGTGAAGTCCCAAATCACTATCAAAATCCATAATCTCTTATACAATTATCAAAAGCCATATAGGTGGGGTCCAATCAAACTTAACACCAAATTTCCAAACACTAAAGCAGGGACAAATAAAATAAACAAGAAAAAGACTGTCACATGAAAACCAACTCATGATTATTCTAAGCCTCTGTATCGCACCGATCACAACTATTCGTTTTCACTCACCTCAAAAATGATACTCGAAAACGTCAACAATAATGTTGGTGAGCTTGTAGGTTTGACTTTAAACCCAAAATCTGTGCCAATATCTCAAACAGTGGACAATAGTGTTATATGACAGTGAATATATGCAAACAACCTTAGCATCACCGCTAATCAACAACCATATGTCACTTACGCACCTAAATGTCCTACCAGCTGGAGCACTAAAATTAGGGCAGGACCACACACAAACCAGGGTAGGTGTACCCATCCGCTCTAATAATCACATAAATACTGGGTAGGCGTACCCATCCGATCCAAACAATCATACAAATACTGGGTAGGCGTACCCCTCCGATCCAAATAATCATGCAACACATAATATTCACATAGCAGTCATAAGCACATATCTTGTTCCAAAAACAAAACCACATTTCGCACAGTTTAATTCAAAACATTTCAAAACACCAAAACACATTTGAGTATCATTTTTCCCCAGCGGAAAAACAGTAGAAAAATGGGGCTACGAGAACTCACCTCGAGCAAGTCTAGAGCAACAATCTCAATCACACAAGCAAATGCAACGACGCCTGCACATGACCTAGTCCAGTTAATGTCCCAATTTAATCATCCATTTCCAAAACAATCTTCACGTTTGATGCACAGAGTTTAGGTGTCGGTATGTACCATTTCTCATAACATTTAGTGGTGTGATGGTTTTGTTGATTGTTTGGATTTTTTTTTACTGTTTTGTTTTGATTTTAAATGCTTAAAACCCTACTCTTTATTAACACCTTGTTTCTTGGTTTTTTGAGGACTGTTTTGGTTCTTCTTGACATCTGTTACTGTTTGTGTTTTGTTGATTGCTTTTTGTTTTTATGACAATATATCCCAACAATCATATCAATCCCCTTACTCAATAATACATACTTATACAATTTAACCAAAATAGATAAGTAATATACGTAAATATTTATAATTAATAATTATAAATATATCTCGGTAAGTCCATTCGGTAATCTTAGTCACCTCAAAAATAATCATAATATGGTTGAAATTGAAACGTTTACTCATAACAAACACATTAGATAAGTTTCAAGAAAAAATATATTTTTCGTCTTTCTAGTGAATTTATAAAATAATTAAATAATAAAATAATATTTTATTATTAAAAATTAAAAATTATGTTCTTAAGTGAATTTTTCTAAGTATATAAAAAAAAAAAAAAAAAAAAAAAAAAAAAAAAAAAAAAAAAAAAAAAATAATTTTTTAAAAATTTCACATGCCCGATCGGTCATACAACAATTTTCCAGGTTTAAACCTTAGTTTCATACATTTTTCACCAAATTCGAATTTTCGATATAATTCTATATCTCAATCTTTAACGTTTATTAAAATGTTTTTCCTAAAATCTTGTTCAATATCACTTCGCAAATACATTTCACTTTCAAAAAGTCCATCAAAACTCTTACAATGACTAAATATCGCTTATTGGGCTTTTAAGGCCCAACAATGGTCCATTAAGATATTTATAAGTCTAAAATACGATCCAAGTCCAAAACCAAGGTCCATTTACATACATAAGCATATACTAATAAGTAGAAAATAATCCGGACCACAATAAGCCCTCCCATTAAGCCACGGCTTAAATAGATTTATTGGGCCGTGAGTCCATAAGCTCCAAAATACGTATATTAAGCTTGAAAATAAGCTATTAAGCTACGTATCGCATTTGGTTACTACCATAAGCCTCAAAAATAGTCCACAAACATACGCCATAACACAAAATAGTCAAAATCACTTTCCTAGTGATTTTGGAAAAGTCACGTGGCATATAAGCCCAAAATAAGCGAAGAAATAGCTTAAAAAATAAGCCTGAATAAGCTATACAAGCTACTATCAAAAATAAACTATCTAGCAACATATATTATTCAACCATCACGACCACAACATCAAAACTACAAAAACCCCCTTTTTCCTTTTTTAATCCAACGAACCAAACACACCCTTTTTATCCGTTTCGTTTCCAAAAATCGATTTTCACGACGATCAACTTGTACAACTAACATCTATGCATCAAAATAAACCCAAAAGGACAAACGAAATTTAAATTTGAAAACTTACAAGAAAATCTTCAAAAATGTAGATTTCGACACGAACCGGACAACCCAAACGTTGTTTAAATGAATACCCAAATACTCGTATCAACCCGGAATATCACGTTCTCGATCAAAGTTGGAAAATATGTGGTGGTTGTGGTGATGTAGGTGGCGGACGTACCAAGCACATACACACACTAGTGTGTGTTTTATTTTTTTGAAAATGAAATGAAAATGAATTGGTAAAGTCTAGTGGAAGAATATAAGTGTACATGTTTGGGACATATTAGCTAAAATTAAGCCACATTGTCCCCTTAAGCATACATGACCGGCCATGGGATCCTATGGGGTCTCGGGCCTTTGTTTTCGTGCCAGGATCACTTAAATACTCGTAAAAATCAACCATAAAATTTACTCCAAAGTTAATTAGCATTTTTATTCACCTTAAAAGTACTTTTCAATTAACCTAGAGTATTTACACGACATATTTACACTTTAAACCCTTCAAAACTCATTTGGACATTAACGGACGTGTCAGACTCGTTTTTCGGCATTTCTTAAAATTCACGGGTCAAACCACCCGGAATACAAATAACACAATAATACCTCCCAAAAGGGATTATTAATTACAATAAACCATAATTTACCATAATTCTCATAAAAATCATCACCGTCAACACGGCACAAAATCTGAATAAACTGACAAAAGTCAAATAGTCAAAGGACTATAAATGAAATATTCAGAACACAAAAAGGGCAAAGGTTACACTTCCTTAGGGGGAGATTGTTAGAAATCAAGAAAAGACTCGGTCACTACCAATATAATATCTCGTAGCTCATAGTTAATCGTTTGGTTAAAAGTTAAGCTAATCGGGCTAAGCCCATGGATAACAAAGGCTTGGCCGGCCCAATGTATGAAATATATAAGCCCTGTCCATCCCATGGAAAGGGTGTTGGTCATTTGTTACACGCACTAATATCATTTTACTTTCTCTCTCTACAAGTGATCATCCACCTATCTTTCTTTCTCTAGTTTTTCCTTACTTTCTTATTTAGATACTTGATTTGTGATATCATTAATTTTAACAGACAGGTTTGAAAGGTGAGGCCACAGATGTTATGTCTGCGGACAATCTTTCATCAGTCGAATGGTTGTAAGGTTCTCTTATTGCCCAGAAATATCGGCCACTTACACGACGCAAGGTAAATTCAAGGATGTTGGAAGAATTTGCCATGCCATAAACCATCACAAATGAAATATAAGTGATTAAATCAGAAAATTGGCTTGAGGTATAAAATCCAATTGCTACTTTTTTTTATCATTCGTATATGTTCTAATATTTCTGTCATTTTATAGATTTAGCCTTTGGGAGGTTGTCATGCACGACGTCGTATATCCTGTGAGTATCATATTCTCATACAGTGTTTGACTTCTCGAAACATGTAATGAATCAAGAACCAACCCACTTTTCACGTTCCACAATTCGTATATTAGATATTGGGATTGCTTATAAAATACGTTCTTTTTAAACTGTGGGATTAAGTAATAGACATAAATTTCGATTTGCATACCTTATTTGGGATTTGGGTGATTGGGCAACACATTTGGATTCATGGTTCAAATTAATGGTATGTTAAAGATTACCGTTTTATATTGTTTAACCATGGAATTGGGTTGGGTCGAAGGAACCGGGGAAGAAAATTAATAAGGTTACTTCGTGTCAGTTTACGAGTACGAGGCCGACACAGATTTATAATGCAGGTGATGTAGGTGATGACACTGTGATGGTGGTGCAAATGGTGTCTGCATTATGTGCATTACAAACTCAGCTCTTGGAATATAATTCGTCATGTGGAGTTGCTGATTCTAACGAGTTGATTCATCCGAGGTACGTAAACATTATTGTACGAATAAGTTGTAACTGATATGACATTGTGTGAGGACATGACGAGCATGTGGACTATGTTGATCAAAACTGCAAAGGTAATATTCCAAATTAGAGGTTACACCATCAAGACGCAACACTCCTTATAGATTCCACCATATCACCACCAAATTATCATAGCTTCTCATTGTGGTTGGAAGTACTATTTACCGAGAAACCTAAATTATTATTGTGTTGTCAGTTAAAAAAAACATATTCCTGTGTTAGATATTGGCATGTAAGAATTTGGAGATCTAGGTTCAAAAAGATGTAAATCTTAAGTTTTTTTGATAAAAACTTCATATCTTGCTCTAGATTAATTATTTATATCTTGGTATTATGCTTAGGTAGTTGGAGGAATTAGGTAGTCTTGAGGGATAGTGGTCCTCAAAATAATCTTAAATCTTAGTTGCCACATCTTGAGAATTGCATGAACAACCGAAACAGTTTGCAAATATGACTCACATATATCTTTTATTTGGCGTACAAATAGATGCACCTCATAATTATTTTAAGTTTGCAACATATACGGATTGTTTTTGGTCAAACTTTGATCAAAGTCAATGCACCTCTTTTGCAAAAACTCAAGTTTGATTCAAACTTTGTACCTGTGACGGTAAATCTGTGCTATCTCATTCAAATAAGTATAAATCTGTAGATTGTTTTTTGCCCGATAACTGATACTAAAGTTAACATGCCCCATTTGCAAAAGATTAGCTCTATCGAGTTTATTTTGGTGACATGTATGTTTAATCATTCAACGCCACTGTTATCGACTTCCACTTTTCTCGACTTAACTGCATCTATTTTTTTATTTTTTTTATGACTGTTAAACGACAACGTTAACTATACCTTTCAAATGGATAAGTTGTTACATTATAGCTTCTTTTTGATACTTTGATAAAAAAATTCCCTGTTGATCCCACGCCTTGATCGATTCTTTACCTTGTAAAGTGTATGTTACCTTGGATAAATCCAAAATAACAATGGTTGAGACTTTGTTTGTATATCAAAGTGTATGCGGAATCTACACTTCAATACTCTAGAGGTATTTATCAATGGAACAGTACTAGACAAAGAACAATGAACAAAACACAAACTGCTTCAATATTATTAATGATAATACGAGTACTCTTGATTAGTACTAGGGTTACAAACCTTGAAGCTATATCTTGTTTCTCTAAGATGTATCTCTATCTCTTAAGCATATCTAAAACCTTAACCTAGGATCTCCTTTTATACACCACAAGGAGTCCTTTACAAGATAACTACCGAACTTTTAGGATCAATAACAATCATAATCATATACAAATCTTCCTAAAATATAAAAGATATACATTCCATATTTATCTCTTTGCATCCTTATCTCCAAGTCAGCAGCTTTGACCATCAGCAGTATTAATCTTTCTTCTAGCAGTATTAACTAACACTTGGCAGTACTAAGTTTGTACTGGCAGTACTAACTCCATTAGTACTGTTAGTTATACCTTGGCAGTATTAACTCTTGATGAAGATTTATTCCCAACAATCCTCCCCTAAACTTGTGATTTATCTTCAAATCCCAAGTTTCTTCTGGATTAAATCTTCTTGTCTTCTGATGATGATTCTTTCAAACACTCTTCTACTTCTGCACTTGTGATCTGATGAACTTTAGTAGTTCATATGCTTGTGTACTTTCATGATCAACCTCCAATCTCTTATTCAACATCTTTGATATCATTTCTTGACTTAGAGGATACTTCTTTTCTGTAAGCATATGTATAGCAATCCCATTTTGCATCAGCAGAATGTGAATACCACAAAAATCACATAAACTCCAACTTATCAGATTATATTCATGCTGATTCTTCCATATTTCATCTTCTTCATCAGACTCAAATAAAGTATGCAAATCTCCCCAAAGCATCAAATCATATCCTTCTGGTCTTGAAGCACTATACCTTTCTTTGACTAGCCTGTGTAAGTCCATAACATCTTGTCTATCAAAGTCTTCAAGCATCTCACTCAAAACCTTATAGTTCTTGGAACTGCCATCTCCTCTGAAGATTTGATAATACATGAAATTTTCTGTCAGAACACAAGTCTTCCAATCCACAATTGGATACTTTGTAGATAGAGATTCAACATCTTCTGCAACATCTTCTCTTGGAACTATGTCTAAATATCCTTTGAGATCTTCCTTCTCATCATCTAGTTCCATCTTTTGTCTCTTAACAGTACTTCTTGTGCTTTTTCTAGGAAGAGATTTCTTTCTTTTTGCTCCAGATTCTTTAGAAACTTCTTTCATTTCCTTTTGTGTATCAACATCTTCTTCTTCAATCTTTTCAGGAGACTTCATCCTTTCACTTCCATGCTCTAAATCCATAGGCTCAATATGTTGGTTAAAATCCCAAACCTTTTCAAAAATTGGCCTAATCTCATTATAAGACATTCCCTTGAAATCACTAATCTTGTAGTTTCCCTGATTCTTCAAGTATTTAACCATATTCCTCCTTGCTTGGGCAACTGTCTTTGGTTTCATCTTTAGAGCATGATACCTTATGACTGAAGGATCATTCCAATCTATCTTCTTAGATGACTTGGCTTCAGACATAGCTCTTTGCCCTTCCTCTTCATCCCATTGTCTAGCAATTTCTTCATCCCTTGCAATCTGTGCCCTTTGTTCTTCATCCATTTGTTCTTGCAGTCTAATGGCTTCAGCAAAACTCAACCTTTCTTGTTCAAGCTCTTTCTTAGACTTTTTCTTGGGCTCAGGCTCTGTCATTATTGCTTTTCCCTTGTCTTTTCTTGACCTTTTCTCTTCACTCCTTCTTCTATAAGTAACAGTTCTTCCAGCAGTACTAATATTTACCTCAGCAGTACTAATCACTGGAACTTCACTAGCAGTACCTTTTGTTGCTCCAGCAGTACTAACTTCAGAATTCCCTTTCTCACTGCTTCCTTGATCTTGAATGACTTCAGTGGGAGTCACTTCTTGAATAATAGGTTCAGTTTCAGTGCTTGCTTTCTCTTGAACCTCTGCATCAGATAATTTCCTCCCCTGTTTGGAAGAATCATCTTCAACATCTTCATCATCTTCAGAAAGGACAACCCGAGCTCCCTTGACTTGAGTCTCTAATTTCTTTACCCTTAGAATGAGCTTAGTGACAGCAGCACTGTAAGTTAGCTTGGTCTTC
The DNA here is from genome assembly GCA_026074375.1 of Tanacetum coccineum. Lineage (NCBI taxonomy): Eukaryota > Viridiplantae > Streptophyta > Magnoliopsida > Asterales > Asteraceae > Tanacetum > Tanacetum coccineum. The sequence continues at coordinate 13,949 of BQNB010035658.1, forward strand.
TTCAAATCATCCTCCAAGACTCCAATTCTCTCAGATAGTTTGGTAACCAAATTCGTCAATTCAATTAGTTTCAAACTACCCTCATCACTTCCATGTGAGTGAACAACATGGAGAGGTGAGTCATGGGGTGTAGGAATATGTTGTTCTGCTCCAGGTGATGGTTGGGTTGGTTGTGTTGGAGATGGGAATGATACAGCAGCAGTGGTATGATCAGGTGAGTGTTCTATTGAAGGTTCAGGTGAGTGTTCAATTGAAGGTTCAGGTGAGTGTGAAGGTGAGGATGTGATTCTTGAAGGTGAAGTGGAAGGTTCAGAAACATTTAGCATAGTAGGGAATAAATCAACTTCTTGGCCTGAATATCCCTTTGTAGGCCTCTTCATATTGTTAAAAACTTTGATGCTAAGAGAGGGTACAGGATATGTTCTTGAGTGTTGTTGAAGTTGTTTCCTCTGCATATCTAAGCATATTTGAATGAACCTAGGGTACATTAAAAACTTATGGGGGCTTGAAATATTGGACACCATATGCTCAAAAATCAACCTAGAAAAGTTAAATTTCATATTGGTAGCTAAACAAATAACAGCAGTTGCAATGTTACTACTAAACTGCTCCCAAGCAGTCTTCTTTGGGCTAAGGAAATGAAGAATATTATGAATAAGAAACCTCCATTGAGGTGAAAAAGCACCCTTTTGAAAAGTTAACTTATCTGAATCAGTGTGATATCCCATAAGTTCCAATTGCTCAAAAATCTCTAAGTTGGGAATAGAAGTAATACAATCTTGATCATCCAACTTGAGATGTCGTCTTAAAGATGCTTCGTTGATAGACATTGAGTGATCATCAATGGTGGCAGTAATCTAAACTTCTCCATTATCATCAGTAGTAGCTTCAGCAGACCTCCAAAATTGTTTGATAAAAGAAATATAAACATCTGGCTTCTTTGTGAGGGCATAGCAAATGTGACTTTGATTTAGGAAATCGATGGCTTGATGAAACCCTGCACTTCCTGTAGATTTCTCTAAAAATGCTACCATGTTGTGCTTGTCACAAAATTTACATCATTCTTTTTACACGTCTTTTCTTCAGCAGTAGAAGGCACAGTCATCTTTGTTCCTGTTGATGTACCAGTTTCTCTGATGGTGATGTTACAGGAATAGGTACCTATCAATTCTCATTTCTCTATGACTTCTATAGAGAAAACATATCTGGATCTGCACAAATACTGTTTGTCTGATCTCCCACATTATCATACTCCCCGGTTTGTGCATGGGAATAGTTAGCCAAAGCCTTGTTCTGAGTGTTCTCCAACTATTACTTTCTAGATCAATGTTCTCAAGCACAGGTGTGTACCATATGTTGAATTAAAGATCGTTTATGATCAGGGTATTTAGGACTTTATCTAGGATAATATCATGTTCATAGTTATAAAAACAAAGCGGAATAAGAACAAAGATATTCTAACATAGGTTTTACCATTTATACGTTCCTTCAAGTAAATTTAGCCGAACATGGTAACAAGAAGAAAAGAAAAGCTATTAATAAAATGATACATGGACATTATTGAATGATTAAAGATTGAATTACTTAACTTCAAACAAACAAGTGAGTATGTAAGTACAAACAGTATAAAAAGCCCTAAAATTCATCTATAATGGCTACATTAAAACTTTCAAAATTTCCACACACGAATTATGAAAATCATGCGTTTGTATATATAGGAAATTGATTGTGACGACGACACTAGGGTTTTGTAACGTCCTCACCCCGTCGAACTTGAGTTAGGATTTTTCCACTGACTTGATCTTGATGCCGTCATAACTTCTTGTGACGCCGTCACCTTACGTTTGTGACGTCGTCATGAGCTTTTGGTGACGCCGTCTCCACACATGAACCGTCACAAATCTTAGCCAAAAATCATCTTTTTGGGCACTTCTGGTGACCATGTCACGAAGGTGGTCATAAAGCTAAAAAGTTATGTTTTTGCCTTGTTTCTTCCCAAATTGAGCCTAAATCACGTATATTCCATCCAAGTGCTTCTCAAATGCTAATTACATAAAAAGAAAGGATTTAGTGCAACAATAGCGCATATATGCATGAATTGGGGGTTAAATAACCCCGAAAAAGTGTATTAAATGACACCTCATCTAATATCCCTAACTTGGGATTTGATTGACCTCAAACAAATGAGCTTTTCTACCTAATAAATAGCACAGTCGGGGGCACGGAACTTACTAAATAAAATTAATTTATGCCATTACCGGATCAACCTTATAATAAAAGCATGAAAATCATATACTAGTACCTCACATAAGTGTTTCGATTCTCTTTTTCTCTTTGGTGTATAATGAACTATAACAACATAGGAAACGAGAATTTAGTACTCACTATCTGTCATAGCATATAGGTTACCATAAACTTGATAAAGGATCAAACCTGCACCATTTTGGCGTAAGCACCTAGAAATTACAAGGGTTGTAACATTAGGTGTAGGGTATGGAAAATACGGTAAGGGGTAATGGGGGATATTTTTACTTGTGGCAAGTTAATCATTCACAAAATTATATGTATGAAGGCGTTGCTAAACTAAGACTCGACAAAACTCTAACAATCGTAAAAACTCTACATCAAACTCTTTCTTTTATTTTCTCTACTCTTTCTTGACTTAAACATAAGCATGATGGCAGTCCGTATATTCTAACATATTTTTTTTTCATTTTTTATATTTTTATATACACCTTTGCCATGACATCATTAAATCTGTTGTAAATGAAATAATAATATACATGACTCGGGATTTATATTGATATCCCTACACTTGAGTTTTTACATAATTTAATAATACTAAATGACCCGAATTAGAAAATACAAAAAACATGGAGTAAATTAAGTACGTGGGGGTAATAATTGACTTTCGACCTCGATTCTCCATAAAATAAAAACTACCATGAATGGCAATCGTCTCAAAACTGTATACACTACCAAATGACTCGACTTACCAACCATGTACTCAAGTAAACAATTAACTCAGGTTAAAAAAATTTGCTCACAATAATGTGCTAAAAAGAGTACGTACAAGTAGGGCTAAGGCGATTTGGGTGTAACATTTTAGTGGGGTGTAAAGAATGCCCTTTAATAATAATCTAGAATCCACTGAACAATCATTAGAACCATGAAAAAGATAGGCTCAAAGGGGTGTACTAGGGGTATCTTGCACTAAAAATGAGTGTTAAGCAAGGGTGTGAGGTGGTTATATGACCAATGAGATCATCATAACTATAACAAACGCATGCTAAAAACAAAGGTTATCTTAATGCCTCTTATCACTTAGTCAATCCTAATCACACGAATGTGATTTCACTAGCAGTCTTGGTATGCATCACTAAAACAAGTTCTAGAATCTATTATACTAACGGTACACTCACACACATTAAAGATGAATGCTTTTATTTTTTAAAGATGTAGGAGAAAACCTCATATTTTTGGGGTTGAAATTTTTCAGTTGTAGGGTTTTTGTGCTACTCATATAATTCATATCCATGATACGCTTCTAAAACTACAATTTCACCAATATATGACATAAAAAATTTAATTGGGCTAAAATTACCGTCCTAAACTATATTTCAGTATATTACACCTCTTTTTAAGGACAAAGCAAATGCAAATGAACAGATAGTTTCTAATGCTTTATTACCCTCCCTACACTTAAATTGAACATTGGCCCCAATGTTCCAAAAGCACCTAAAAACGAGAAAGGAAAAATAAATGAAAAGCGAAAGAAACTAGTAATCCCCTAGTTTGCTCAATATCGAAGAAGAAAAGAGATAAACCAGTTGAATCCTCATCCAAGAATCATCCAATTGGAAACCCTAATAGCTCCCAGACTCTCATCATCCAATATAACATGAAAATCAAAGACAAAAACAAATATACCTGCATAAAATCGACGATAAATAATATACAACCCACTATAATCATAATCTAAAATCCTAATAAAACAATAAAGATAGAATATTTGTGTTAATGTAATCGTGGCTTTCTGCAAAAATAAGAAATTCAACAAAAATAAATTTTCAAAAATTCAAAAAATGCCAGGATATTTGTGTTAATGTAATCATGGATTTCTGCAAAAATATATTTGTGTTAATGTAATCGTGGCTTTCTGTCGTCAGTTTTTAATCTTGATGCCGTCAGGAGGACCTGCCAGGATTTACGTGTTCGTTTTTCTACAAAAAAAATTTGCAAAAATATCCTATTAGTTATTTCCTGGAAAAATTTACTTCATAAACCACGAGAACGGTTAGTACAAATATATGACTCAAACAAACAAACAAACATAAAATGTCTGTTAATTCTAAATTATATATTTTACATGTTTGAAGTGGTTCTTATTAACCAAATAATTTCTCTATATACTTATTTTATGCAAATTACCTTTGTATGTAATTAAAATGAGGTTTAAAAGAACAAAGCATGATCACATAACATTCAAACATATATCAACAAATAATAAGAATTAAAAACACACGACACTCCTAAAATGCATAAAATTTAAAAAGATTGGGTTGCCTCCCAATAAGTATTTGTTTTTGTTCGAGTCACGAGCCTGACTCTACCCTTATTTAACAGATAAAAGGAAGGGTTTACCTACACTTAAGGTCAAGTGCGGGTGATAGTAGCGGTACACATCATTTTGGTAAAAAATAGCTATATGTTGAAAAAGTGGTTGTTGAATTACATGCTCCAAATGATGTAGTTTTATAATCCTACCCTTTTCTAACTCTTTTGGTCCAGTGGGTAAACTAAGTCCTTCTCCTAAGAAATTGTTTTCTATTACCTTCGAATCCAAAAAACTCTTAGTTATAGATCTTAGTAAACCTAATTAAAATCCATAATGTTTCTTGGGATCATTAATGCATGGGTAACGATAGCAATATACACTCTTAGGGTGGAAATGTAGCGCGTGAGGTGAAGGTGGTGTATGAATGGTCAAATTGTCTACTACCTCCATCCTAAAACTTTTCAGACTATACGATTTGATTGGTGGTTCAAGGCCTCTTTCATCTCTTATACTTACATTAAAGGATGGAAAATTTGCTAAAAGCTTTGGTTGAGGCTTCGGTTCATCAAAACTAGAAAGTTCTCTATAACTAAAAGGGATGTCATGATTACAAGTATCCAAACCTACATCCTCTATTTTCATTCCATCAGGGTTCCTAAAGTTTATTCTGCTTCTTTTGGGTAAGTCATGGGTGGTGTGTATACCTCAAATGATGGTAGGACTTGTGGGGTACTTTATGGGTGATGACAAACGTCTATTTTATAGCATCATTTATCCTATGCTATTAATCGATTTTGTATAGTTATTGCAAAGAGTTGTTACTTAATCATTTATATTTGAGAATTGTAGTAATTATAGAGTAATTGGTGAAAGTTAGCAAAAGGCGCGCATTCTGGAGCTTAAATGAAGATAATTTAAAGATTACTATTCTGAAGACCAATACACCGTATCCATCAAGGAAGATACGGCGTAACCGTGCCTGCACTCACCAAAGACCACAGAGGAATAATGATCAATACGCTGTATCCAGAGGACAATATAATATTCTGGAAGATATCAAGAGTGGTCCCTACTCCAAGAAATCCCCAATACGCCGTATCCAACTCTTGGATACGCCGTATCTAACCGACTTCCAGACCTTATAAATAGAAAACTCAAAAACGAGTTTTAAGTGTGCTAAATTATATTCTCGATACCTAAACCACAAAAGTCCACAAGAACGGTTAGTACAAATATATGACTCAAACAAACAAACAAACATAAAATGTCTGTTAATTCTAAATTATATATTTTACATGTTTGAAGTGGTTCTTATTAACCAAATAATTTCTCTATATACTTATTTTATGCAAATTACCTTTGTATGTAATTAAAATGAGGTTTAAAAGAACAAAGCATGATCACATAACATTCAAACATATTGAGATACTGAATGTTTGGTATTTGTTTATCTTGATTTCTTGATTTATCATTGAGTTCTTGTTTATGTTTATCAATTTATACTTGTTTACGCGCTTTTGTATGCGACCTATCATTCAACTGGATCTAGTGAAGCGGACCAAGCAGATCTAGAGTCTGGGATAGCTCTCCATATAGTAATTTATACACCGAGAATCATAGTTACACAAATATTGTCCTTATAAGTCTGTGTCTAGGATACGCTTTGGGCTTAACTAGTTAATTGGATATTGCCAATGGTTTATTGATCGTGTTGACTAGCAGGTGACCTAGATAATTCAACAAGTAACGTTCTGATTCCATTGGATAGTTGGGGAAGTGAACTACCAGTGTATAAATTGCCATTAAGCGGTTAGTGGGTAAAGTCTCTATGAGCTAGGGTTTAACAAGATCACCATTGCTTTAATCCCTAAGATAGATTATAATCAGCTAATAAGGATGTTTTATGCGGATGCGTTTAATTGTGACAGAATTCTTCGTGTCTAGGTTTTAGGAAGAAGTAACGCCTAAGTCTTAAGAATGATATGCCGCCTCGAGAGAAGAAATTATTGCACTAAATAAACAAACCAACGTTCTAATCGGATTAATAATGGTTAATACAGTTTTCTTATATAAGGTTCGACCGCTCTTTCATCTTTTGTTAATTAGCTTGCGTGGGTAAAAGTGTCTTGAATTGATTATAGTCACCAACCAAACCGTGTTAGTCTCTCAGGCTGAAAACCCCCTTTTCTCGTTAAAATTAGGATTTAGACTGACATTGGTTTAACATAGGTTTAGAATATAATAGAATTAACATAGATTAGATAATGAAGATATTAATTAAATTGATAGATTTAACCTCGCTTCAAGTGTTCGACACCTTACTTACCACGAAACTACTACCGATCGGGTACACTGCCCGTTAAAGTGTTGTTTTTGGTTTAGTCGGCAAAATATAAATTTAAAACTTGAATCAATAAAATATACCATACAACGACAGCATATCAGTGGGATTGGATGTTCTACTTTATTATTCATCATATCTAGATTACCTAAATGTTCATCGTATGTATTGGTAGAACCTAAAAATGACATACACCTAGGTATCTTAACTCTAACCATCCCACATTCTAAATCCTTCATATATGTTTTCTTAGGTTGTGACTTAGGTAATTCTATCATGTCATCTAACTTATGGGTCATTGCTATGGAGCTCTTCTCAAAGTTTTGGTGCATTTGGTCACTTTTCCTAAGAACCTCTTCATAGTGAGTTTTCTTCAAACGTTGATAAGGTCTCAAAGATTCATATAGTTCACTATCTGGTCTAAAAGGGTAGCCTTTTTTCAAGATTTCAAATAACCATTTAATAGTTATCTAAATTGAATAACTATAACTATACATTTTAAGTGACAACTTTATTTACAAAATAATTAAGAGGGTTTTTATGAACAAATGGAACGAAGAAAAGATAGACTACAAGAAAGTTAAAGAAAGGAAATATAAAAATCTCACTTGATAGGAATCTAGTGAGTAGACCTAAGCTAGATAGAATCTGAAACCTAGACTATTCCCCGACAACGGCGCCAAAACTTGATGCGGCAGATTACAACACTGAAGATTTACAATCCTCCTACGTAGAGTACCTAATCACTGTAGTGCAGTATAGGAAAGACTCGAGGGATTGATCGTTCTCTAGGGGGATAGTGAGATAGGTTCGAATTGTATGTCATTAAGATCTAAGGGTTGAGAGAAGAGTATTTTTGTGTTTTTATATTTTTTAGAAAGCAAGTAAAATCAATATGTTGAGAGAGGTGGTTTTAAACTAATCTAAACTACTCCTAATTATGCAAGAAAAGTAAAATTGGTGGGAACTCATATATGTAAACAAACGCGCTCACTTAATCATGCACTACTCCTTAGTTGATCTATCTAACCTATTGTTTTGTCATCCTCGTTAGTGTAATGCTAAGCATTCCCTTAGTTTGATTTTGAATTGGTCAGAAACACACCTACGTGATCACCTAAGTAGACATCTCCTGAAAACGCTCTTACTACCTGATAGTTAAACCACGCACATTAAATACTTACATAATTATCTTACTTAACCGGCTTCATTTAACTAGTCACGTTTCACTAGACGTCTATGTTAATGTAATATCGTATAGCTAGTTTTCTAATGCCTAACGTGCACACAACTAACAAGAAACAATAGATCAAACTTCACAACTAGGTTTCATGCAATCATAAGCAAACACAATTAGATTTAGCCTAACATGTTAACAAGAAGAAAATAAAAGCTATTAATCAAATGATACATAGACATTATTGAATGATTAGAGATTAAATTACTTAACTTCAAACAAACATGTGAGTATGTAAGTACAAAGGGCATAAAAATCCCTAAAATTCATCTATAATGGCTGCACTAAAACTCTACAAAGTTCCACACACTGTTATATGTCACGTTTGCTAAGTAGTAATCATACGAAAGCTATAGAGAATAAAGGAGGGGAACTAGAGAGTATTTTCATCATTTTCTAAATATTCATTTCAAAGGGGAAAATAGAAATGGGAGGGAGAAATGAATTACACCTTGTAAAGACTTGTATAAATACCCCTCCTAGATAGGTATTTATACTTATGGCTTACCCTACTCTATTTTCCTAACTTTAGTCAAACCTTGGTCAACATTACTTAACTTTGACCAAGATAGACTTTATTACATCATAATTACTAATAAAACTATAAAACTAATCTAAGACCAATTCACTAAAATAATAAACACTTTTATCATTCCTAACAATCTCCCCCTAAGGGTTGATTATTACAAACGCTTCATCGTCGATAGAATTGGTCTTCCATTCACAAAATATTCCCATCTTCTTATCTGCTCTCGGTGATTTAGATGCTTCGTAATTTCTCTTTCAAATGCTTTCATTATGTCTCGATATAATTCACCAAGCAGAGGTGATTTCTTCCATGGTTCTGATTGGAAGATCTTGAGATTTACTTCATTCAAAACCATTTCCAGCGTGGCATCACAAAACTTCACAATCTCTACTAAGAACATTAACCGTTTCTCACCTTTGTTGTTCAAGTAAATCAAACCTGTATCTAGCTTGTCGACTATTAAGTGCGGTCCACATGCTTCTATATCAAGAAATGTCAAAGTTGGTGCAGTTAAATTCACCTTGATTTGGTAACTCTCTATTCCCAATGGAAATCATGAACTCTCTCCCAGATCACATGACTTCTGATAAACATTATTAATGAATTCATCAACTTGGTTTCACGATAATTGACCTTCTTGTTTCGGCAAAGATAATACAAGTCTTCAATATTGTTTTTGTTTAGATACTTGAAGTCAGCTTCAAAAAAACTATCTAGCTTATCATTTTCTCTCATCACAAGTATTTGTTCCATGAAATCCAAACCATGTGGTTGATCAGTAGTAATTCTGACAACTTCTGTAATCCTGTGTTTTGAGAAATAGACTTCTAGATTGTTTTTGACTCTTTTTTGTTTTTTGCTTGTACACCATTTTATGCCATGAATCTTTCCAATGTTGAATTGACAATCGTGCTTCTTCATTAAAGGTCTTGAATTCTTTATGAACCCAACAATTCATCTTTTCTTCCAGATTAGCTTTTGGAAATCATTATGCGTGTATCTTGTAGAGCGAAAGAATATACTTCTTCTCCTTAGTATTTCCATACTTTAGAAAGAACAGATCTTTGTTATACAAATACCTTGGAGGTTCATTTGGATTCCATTGTGGTCCAAATAATACGAGAGGTCTTGGTACTGGACGTCTTATCTCCTCTTGTCTGCTTTCCCACACTATCTGATTCTTCAAAAAGTTTGTTGTTTGTTCCAATAGGCATACTCTTCTGCATTCTTGAACTGATTATTTAACGCATCATTCAATGTATCCCTCATTCTTTCATAATCATAAATAGTTGGAACATGCTTATCAACATCTTGAAGTTCTGTGATTAGTTCAGGTGTTTCATCTTCCGAAATCACCTCATCTTCATCAATCACTGTTTCCTCTACCCATGCATCCCATTCCTGTTGTTGTTGTTGCTTGGATACATAAGTAGTAGAATCTTTGGTTGAATGCTTAGACGAAGAACCCCTTACAAACTTTGATCTTTTCTAAGCCTTATGTCTTTTCACTCTTTTCTCCCCCTCAGGAGAAGCATCATCCTCTTGATGGTCATCATGATGTGAGTGAATATCATCATCCCTGCAAGAAGTTTTAAAGAATGAAGACTTTTCAAATTTACATTTCATTACCTCCCACAATGCTGGATCATTAGCTTGATCTTGAAGACTTCTTTTCATCTTGAAATACAGTTGTTGTTGAAGATCAGTTGATGAAGTTGTTTCGGTTGAAGTAGTTATGGTAGAATGAACTTGAATAACATTGCTTTATACATAATGCTTGAAAAGTTCTTCGATAATCGTTGGTGCTTGTGCGTTAAATTCTTGAGAAACAAGATCTGGTACTTCTAAACGAAAAGCATTACGATTTTCAATTATCGTTGCAGCAATGCATGGCTTCAAGTTACTTTCAATCAAATCTTCTATAGCTTTTTCAACGAGTTGTGATACACCCTGATGAAGAACTTGATTAACTTGCTTGTGAGTCTTCCAGAATTGTTTAGCTGTTACACACTTCCGTTCCATGTTCTATATCATATACCCTTGACGCCTGCACATCCTTCGTAACGTACCTTGTAGATGACTATACTTGTTGGAAATTCCTCGTTTGGAGTGTGAAGTTTGAGATGTGGTTGTAGTTAGGAGTGGTACAATATCCGTTAATTCATGAGTAATATTCTTATCCGAAGATAAGATTGTCCTAGGGGATCTAGGTGGTGTAGGAATTGTTATATGTGTCTCCTCATTCCTAGTCTCTGAACTATCCATCTCACCTCCTTCCTCATCTTCTACCTTCTCATCATCTTTGTCATTATCATCATCAACATGTTCTAGATTGTCCTTATGACTCTCAGGCTCTAACCTATCCTTAGAGTCATCATCGTCATGGTCTCTTTCAACCACCTTTTGTTGTCTAATTGTTATTCTTAATGATTTTTGTAGTGAACTTGATTCTCCAGCACTCTGCTTCCTCTTCCTCCCCTAAGGACTAGTAGTAAGGGTAGGTGTCCTATAGGACTACGTGTAGACCTATGCGTTCCTTGGGTAGAAACAATCAGTTGTGGTTGATTCATTGGAACATCTATATTCATAAACACCCTCTCATACTCCTTAAAGTCAGTAGTGGCATAGATCTCCTTAGTTAAAAACTCATCCGAAATCAGCATCCCTTGTACATGTATATCTCCAGTAGTATACACACTAACCAATGGAATATCATCCTTGATAGAATGATAATCCTCTTCAATACTTTGAGGAATCTCTGGGAATTTCTTCATCAAATCAGCGATTATGAGCTTGTTGAATCGAGGATACTGGATGGCTTCTTTCTTTTGTTTCACATTGTTCATGAAATCCCACCATAGAAGAGCAGCATAATCAACATTTGTTCGGTTGATCACGGCATGAAACATTTGGAGAATATTGATCTTTGTTTGATCATGTCCGGATGTTCTTGTGGTGAAGCAACGGTTGAACACTTTGAACATTGTCTGCCATGGTTGAGCTAGATTTTTTGTGTAAAAGACGCTCACTTTATCAACGACACATTGATAGCCAACCTTGTTCATGAAAGCTTCAATAGTTTTAATGTTGACTGGTGCGACAAATGGATTATCAGGAGTTTCCACTAAAAAATAAAGAATGTCACGAAATATATCCACATTATAAACAAACTCTTGAGTATTCAACATAAACTTGATCGTTTCTTCAGGACCAGGTACTTTGCTAACCGTCCTCCAGAATTGTTGTAAGTACACAGCAGGGACATCGGCAGTAGCAGTTAAGGCATAACTGGGTGGATGATCAAGTAATATATGCCCAACGATCTTACATTCGGGAGAGCAAGGAATACTTTGCAACACAACATAATTGTTACACCTCCTGATGCTATGGTATTTTGGCACTAGTTGAGCTGCTGGAATCACGTGTTGAGTCATGTGGAATATTGTATGATGACATAAAGTGATTAGTGAAATGATATAAAGTTTGAAATTTTCACATGTATAATATTTTTGTCTCTTTTCACTCTGTCTGTTTTATATGCTCTGGCAATTCTTTTTGAGCATATTCTGATCATTTTCTTTCTTATGTGCCAATTCTTGCTTTTTCGGGCACATGCCATACGCTTTATTCGTCTTTTTCTTTAATCTCATTTTGTATGCTCTGCATTTCTTTTTCGAGCATACTTTGATTTGCTTTTTCATGTATGGATTTTATCTCTCTTTCTATTTTGAGTTTCCTTACCAAAAAGCATTTGTGAAATGATACTCTTTCAAAAATAATAAAAATATACTCTGATTTTGAAAATACCAATTTAGCAAAACACAAATTTGTGACAACCATTTTAATAAATCTAAGAGTATAAATTTATATTCTTAAAAACTTTTAGTGAAAGAGTACCAGTTTCGGACACAATAATTCTACTTTTTGATTAGAAATTGAGATAAATTTTCCAAAATCACAAGTTTTCTAAAGATGTTTGAAAACAATGATTATATAACCAATCTAATGAAACATAAATTAGATGGTCACTAAGCCACTCACTCCTCATTCTGTTTAATGCAGAAAATGGCCGAAACCGGACATGACTTAGACCATTTACCTAATTATGTACAATAGATAGTCATAAATCAATTTTTGAACGGTTTTTGAAACAATCTTTTCCAAAACTTTAAACTTTTCCTTTTGATGAAACATGAGAAACTAAATGATCACAGACAGTTGAAACTCACTTTTGCATTTCCAATTCATGTTTTCTTTTCATATTTTTGAAATTATTGATCACGTGACTAAAAAATTTTGTTAAACAAAACATAATCTTATATCCGATATCTGGATGGTCAGTAGATTGCTCAATCCTCACCCTGTTAATTTCAGAAAACGGTCGAAACCGGACACAATCTTCACCATTTGATCCATTTATCAATATAAAATATGATTTGGAAACAAAATTTATCATTTGTTTTCGTAAGATGCCTTTTTGTTTAACAATTAAGCCCATTTGAGTATTTAAAAATTTTTGGCTCATTAATTATTCTTGTACGAAACCCAAATTTTCAGCCCATTAAACCCTTATGAAACCCATTGTTTTAGGCCCAAAATATCATTTACGAAACCCATTGGCCCATTACTGTTCACGAAACCGAAACCTGAGAAAAATACTTTTGTAAACATGATTTTCCACTTGAAAATGATAAGCTGAATGAGTCTGCTTATTAGACAGCTTATTATCATTTTTTTCAACATTTTAGGCTTATTTTTATGTCCTAAAAATTTCTCAAAGTTACGAAACCTAACTTCGTTACGAAACCAACGATTTCAGTCCTAAATGATATTCTCTGTGATCAATCAATCCCAATCACTTTATTAAGCACATATTATCATTTTCCCTCAATCTATTTCACTTTTCAAACATATTGCATATTTACGAAACCCTAGATATCAACGAAACCTATTTCTTTTCTATCACAGAGGTTCAATGAATCGATTTGGATCGAATTTTCTTTGTTACGAAAGCTCAAGTTACTTAGAGAATTTACGAAACCTTATTTAGTAATTTACGAAAGTGATAAAGGTTGCGTACGAAACTGTTCTATTTATATCTTCCGAAAATGACTTTTAAACTTTGGCAGTTTTAGTCCCTTAAGTTTCCTTATGTAAGCTTTTTAAACCCTACAAAAGTTATCTTTTGAACTTTCTCATTTCAGACCCTTATTTTTCTTTCGTAACCATTAAAAGTCCATACGAAAGTTATTTTTCCATTTTTTTCTCCTTAAATTCCCAAAATTACTTTCGTATCCTTTTATTATCCATAAATTTCATACTCTCCCTTGGAGTTAGATCACTTTTTAAAAAAAACTTTTTTGAATTATTTTGCAGTTAAGTTCCTGTTTGGACTGAAAATTTTTATAACTCCCCCTCGAACAATTATCCACTTTTAAAATTTCTTTCTTTTTTATTAAAAATTGTTCGAAACGAAGTTATTTTTGCTTTTTGAGAACATTTTTATTTTTCTGACGATGATTTGACTGAAAATTTTATAACTCCCCCTCAATAAGATATCTAATTAAAGAACTTATCGAAAGATAGTTAATTTTGCAGTTTTGAACATTCTTTTGAGAAGATTTTTGAAAAGTCAAGAATTTCATAACTCCCTCTCGAATAAATGCCTAATTAAAGAACTTATTCAAGAGATTGTTATTTCTTGCAATTTTGCACACTTGAAATTTTCAAACTTGATGATTCTGAAATATGTTTTTGAAGAAATCCTTTGTTTGTGAATGAATTTTGATTATAAAACACATATTTTAACAGTGAAGGATCATTTATGAATGATTTACTCCCCCTCAGTTCATGATACATTTATTTTGCATTTAAAAAAACACTTTTTGAGAAATACAGTATCATGAAACTGGTATGAACGGAGAAGATATATGTTTGTATCTTTAAGTTATAAAAAATTGTTTTTGTTTTTGTTTTTGTTTTTCAAATTTTTAGTTTTTTTTATTTATTTAAAAATATATTTGAGTTTTTAATTTTTCAATTTTGTATTTTGTTTTGAAATTTATTTACAAATTGGTTTGATGTATGAGCTTATGTTCAAGAAGATAACTTTGTGAGACGTTCCAACTGAGTTGGAGTCATACATCGCATACCAATCCTGTGAACTAAATACTCAAACCTTTCCTTTAGAAGGGCTTTTGTAAAAAGATCAGCAAGCTGGTATTTCGTCCCGAGAAAGTATAGTTCAATGGTACCTTTTTCAACACGCTCCTTGATAAAATGATAACGGATGTTAATGTGTTTTGTTCTTGAATGTTGTACCGGATTGCAAGATATGGTAATTGCACTCTTTGAGTCACAATATATTGAAATCTTGTTGTAACGAAATCCATAGTCTAGCAGTTGCGTTCTCATCCAGATGACTTGAGCACAACATGTAGACAAGGATACATACTCAGCTTCCATAGTGGACATTGCTGTACAATCTTGCTTTTTTGACGACCAACTGACTAGCTTATCTCTCAGAAATTGAATGCCTCCAGAAGTGCTTTTGCAATCATCATTACACCCTGCATGGTCTGCATCTGAATATGCAATTAGCTCAAACCCAGAATCCTTTGAATACCATAGACCCATGTTAATGGTTTGTCTAAGGTAGAAAAAGGCATACAAATGTCGTAAAGGCACATACAAATGTAGCAAAGGCATGTCTGGTCGACTAGCAGTGAGATACATAAGTCTCCCAATCATACTCCGATACTTAGTTTGATCAACTAGGGTACCCTGTAAGTCTGCATCTAGTTTAGTAGTAGCCATTGGTGTGCTTACGGTATCACATTTTTCTATTCCGTGTTTCTTAAGAAGATCCATAGTATATTGCGATTGACATATAAAGATTCCTCGGGGTGATTGATGAACCTGAAGTCCGAGAAAGAACTTCATTTCACCAATCATCGACATTTCAAAATTATCTTTCATGAGTTTTTCAAATCGTTTTGCAAATACTCGTTTAGTTGACCTAAAAATTATGTCATCAACATAGATTTGAACTAACAATATGTCATCCCCGCGTCTTCTTGTAAATAATGTCGGATCAAAAATACCTTTTTTGAAATGGTGTTTGATTAGAAACGAGGAAAGGTTGTCATACCAGACTCTCGGGGCTTGTTTGAGACCATATAGAGCTTTCTTAAGACGATAAACGTGGTTAGGAAAGTCTGGATCTACAAAACCATCGGGCTGACAAACAAAAACTTCCTCTTTCAATGGACCATTCAGGAATGTTGTTTTAGCATCCATCTGGTAAATAGGAAAGTTCTTTTGAGCCGCATATGCCATAAAGATTCTGATAGCTTCAAGTCTTGCAACTGGTGCAAATGACTCCTTGAAATCTATTCACTCCTCTTGACCATATCCTTTGGCAACTATACAAGACTTGTTCCAAATAACCGTGTTTTCAGCATCAGTCTTGTTTTTCCAAAACCATTTCAGTGCGATTATATTTCTGCCAATAGGACATTCGACAAGTTCCCAAACATCAAGGCGTTTGAACTGGTTAAGCTCATCTTGCATGGATTCAATCCTGTTGTGATCAAGCATAGCTTCCTTGATATTTTTCGGTTTAATTGTACTCACTGTCAATGCGTACATACAAACTTCTGCATCAGTTTGAAGTCTTTTTCTTCTCATTACAGGTTTTGACGGATCACCAATCACTTGTTCAATTGGATGATTCTTAGTCCACATATCACTTGAGCGATGTTTTTGGTGAAACTCATGCATATTTGATGGGTCCTAATATGTCAAAGACGACTCGGCTACTTCAAACACATGAGTTTGAGGTGGAATATAAAACACATTTCTATCAAAATCTGCAACGTCTTCTTGAACAAATTCATCGGCATTTTCATTCAAGACTATAGAATTTGGTTTAGTAGCAATTTGTTCTTTTGTCGAGGATACTATTTGAGGAGCATTGACTTCTATCTTTTAGGGTATATAAATAATAATATAATATTAGTACTTATATTAACCAAAACAATTCAAGTGACCCTTGAAAAGTTCGAAGAAAGAAAATCAATGAAATCCGAGTAGTATATGATATTCCCGGGTCGTTTATCCCCAACGAGGAATGCAATTGAAAGTCAAAAGACGGATTGATAATTGATGCTTGAATGGAACAAAGATTATGATTGGTTTTCTAAATCTACGGGAAAATTAATGCAATCTACACTAAAAATAATTAAGGCAACACAAATTTAAACTAAAAACGCAAACGGGAATCCTAAAAACGCGTCTAAATTATCAACTAAGTCAAAATTAACCCTAAAAATGCAAACTTAGTTTCTAAACCTCTAAAATGACAAAAGAAAATTTTCTAAAAAGGAATTATATTTTTTTGACTTTTTAATAATTTTTTATGAATTAAAAACCTATTTAATCTATTTAAAATTCTAGAAAATAACAAATTAACACCTAAAAATTCCAAAAAATGATTTTCTACTTTAGAAAAGTCTAAAATATGATAAAAACTCAAAAAATATTTTTCACTACTTTTTATAATTAAAAACTATTTCGAGCAGCCTCGACGAGTGTTCGATTTCGACGTTCAACAACACCATTTTGTTGAGGCGTTCAAGCAATTAAATTTTTATAAACAATGCCTAACTTTGCATAAAATGCTCAGAATTTCTCGTTTTTGAATTAGGTTTCATTATCAGTTCGAATCGTTAGAATTTGAGCCTTTAGATTCCTTTAAACTTGATTATTGAAATCTATAATCATATCTGGAGCCTCGTCTTTAGTACGAAGAAAATATACCCAAGTGTACCAAGAATAATCATCAACGATCACTAGAATATATTTCTTGCCATTGATACTTGCGACCCTCATCGGTCCACACAAATCCATATGAAGTAGTTCGAGTTTGGATTCTGTGCTTGGAACCAATTTTGGTGGAAGTGAAGCTTTCTTGCTTTTCCCTTGTTCACAGGCTGAACATAAGTGATCTTTATTGTACTTAAATTTTGGAAGCCCATCAACTAGATCGTGTGACGTGAGTTGGTTAATGGTGCCAAAATTCAAATGAGACAACCGACGATGCCCTAACAAAGATTTTGTTGATGTGGCTCTGGACATTAAGCATACTGGAGAAGAAGCCGCCATCTCAGAAATAGAGATAGTGTAGAGATTTGAATCTCGTGATCTGGTATGCAAATCATCTCCCTTTAAATTCTGAACATAACTTGTGTTTAAATAAAAGGCTACTTCTAAATCTCCATCACAAAATTGTCCGACCAAAAATAGATTGTGACCAAGGCCTTCAATGTAATATACATGACATATTGTGAGATTTCCTTAAACATAATCTCCATATCCAGTGATTGCAGCGAAATGATCATTCCCGAAGCGGACTGTTCCCATGAATTTCTCAACGAAATTTCTAGCAATTGAAGATTGTTAGTCATATGCTTCGAGCATACGCTATTAACAATCCAAAAGACGAGCTGGATCACCTGCATCACATGAAACAAATGCAGATTGAACAGTAGACAGTTTGGCTACCCATTTCTGAGTGGTAACCGGTGTTTTAGACTTAGATCTAACATTGGTTTTACTCTTTTTCAAACTAGATTGTGATTGAGCAGTTTTGTTTTTGGGTGACCAATTACAACCTTGTTGGTATTCAAACCACTGATGACATCAAATAACGTCTATTTTTACAGCATCATTTATCCCATGTAATTAACCCATATTGTGTAATTATTGCAAAGAATTGTTACTTAATCATTTGTATTTGAGAATTGAAGTAATTATGGAGTACTTGGTGAAGATTGGCTAAAAGGCATGCATTCTGGAGCTTAAACGAAGATATTTTAAAGAATATTGTTTTGACATCCAATACGCCGTATCCATCAAGGAAAATACGACGTATCTGTGTCTGCACTCACCAAAAGACCACGAAGGAAACAAGATCAATACGACGTATCCAGGATAAGCCAATATACCATATTTAAGTTATCGAAGGTAAATATTCTGGAAGATATCAAACGTGGTCCATACTCCAAGAAACCCCTAATACGCCGTATCCAAGACTTTGGATACGCCGTATCGACCATATTCTAGACCCTATAAATAGAAAACTCAAAAATAAGTTTTAAGTGTGCTAAATCATATTCTCAATACCTAAACCCCAGAAGTCGATTTTCAGAGGAGAAAAAAAGCAGAAGAGGTCGAGCAACGTTATTAATTCCATAGGAGACAACGTGTAATTTTTGGTATCATTCATTAACTCGGTTAGTTTACCTTGGCTAAATCATTACTTTTGTATTAATTATGACGTTTGAAGGCTAATACCTTAAGCTATAATGACAGATTTAAAGAAAAACTTTGCACAAATAACTTTTAAACTATAACCTAAGCATTTTTAACTCTAAACATCATTAATAAGCATAGATAAGCAGATATAAGCAATAAATAAGCACTAATAAGCCGTAGAATAGTAAATAAGCTAAAAATAGAAAAATAAAAACTTACAAAACCCATGAAAATAGTTAAACCAAACACCCCTTTAAAACTGGTTTTGCCTTTTTAACTTATAAAAACACATATTTAAGCTTAAATCTTGAAAGACCAGATTATGTCTAAGTTCAATAAGCAAAAAAAAGCATAATTCCACTTTTAATGAGCACCTAAATAAGCTATAACAGATTATGCTAATTTATAAGCTATAATGACAGATTTAAAGAAAAACTTTGCACCAAAACTTTAAACTATAACCAAACAATGTTTAACTCTAAACATCATTAATAAGCATAAATAAGCAGATATAAGCAATAAATAAGCACTAATAAGCAGTTAAATAGTAAATAAGCTAAAAATAGAAAAATAAAAACTTACAAAAGCCCTTGCTTAAACAGGGCAAATAAGCTCAAATGAGCTTTGTCTACAAGCTCTAGCTTGTGTAAAACAAGCTAGTAAAAACCTATAAGTCCTTCCCTTTTTAGCTTATCTTCCATTTGAGCTTTTTGAGTGATTTTTTGTAAAATAAGCTTAAACCTTACAAACTATGAAAGAGTTTGTAAGACTTAAGTAAACAGCTTAAGAATGATATAAAAAGAGCTTTTGTGAGCTAAAAAATAGTTTTAAAACATAAAACACTTTAACTTAAAAACAAGATTTTCATAAAAACTAAACATTCATTAAACTTCAAATCTGAGTACAAGGTAAAAGAAAGAAATACAATAAGCTAAATTAAAACTAATATAAGCTAAAAAACTAAAACTAGAGAAAAAAACTAAGTGCCTCTTTTGGGCTTACAAGGACCTATTTATATAAAGACTAAGAAGATTCTAGGTCTTGGGGTCTCTTGTTGTGCTTCTTTACTGAGTGATTGAGCAGCTGTGTTTGTTGTGTGAGGAGAATTCAAGTCTTAATCTTGGCCATCCAATATGAGTGTTGCCCAAGTCTTATGATCCCAACCATCTATTTCTTGTCATGTTCCCTTGTCGAATGGTGTAATTGGGGATTGCCAGCGTGGCAATGAGATATGTGAAGTGGGTTTTAATGGGTTTTGTTGTTTTGTTGCAGGGGAAAGAGGAAGAAGACAATGAATAGTGGGGCATGGTGTTGGCGGGAAATTAGGGGAAGATGTACAGTAGTTTGATTCAGGGTAGAAAATGGCTTGGGAAATGGCAAACTGGCCCTCAATCTTGAAAAAGTTTTTGCCCCATGGTCCTGTGGTGTAATAACTTTGGGGATTTTGAATTTTAGTCCCTGATTTATATGTTTTATTAGCAAATATAGTCCCTTTTGGACTAATGGGCAGTTAAGTTTAAAAGGTTATGGCTTTTTGATGGGCCGGGTAGGTTTTTAAAAGGGTTTAGGGCTTTAATAAGACTTTGGGCTTATTCTTTGTTTTGGTCTTCATAATATAAGTTAATGGGCTGACCCGGCCCATTAGATGGGTATGGGTGGGCCCATTAAGTATTTCTTAGGTTACGGCTTCGGCTTTAACCTTTGACTTTTCCGGGGTTGACTTTGACTTTGACTATTTCACGCTTTTTCATTCCGTGATCGGTTTTGTCGCTTTTGCTTCATTTTTGTCCTTTTCTTAGATATCCGTTACCTACACAATATAGATGCAAAACATACAAATACGATGTATTTTTGGTACGTTTTTGGTCATTTAAGCACGTTTTTAATGGTCAAAGGTATGTGTATTTAAACACATACCAAGCATCATCTTGTTCAACGACAATTGACGATGATGAAGAAGTGTTTTCATTATCAAGAGTATTTGCAGCAGAATTAGCAGACACTTCTTGTGAACTCGTCGCATAGTATTCTTCATACAAAGGACCAAAAATCTAAGTCTGATTTTGAAGGTACTGATTGTAAATCTTCCGATGAATCTTGAAAATTCGAGCAGTTTGTTCCGGGTTCTAAATTGTTGCATTCAGAAGCCATTGCTGTGAGTTTATCAAATTTGACATGGATTGTTTCCATTATCTTTTTGGTTCAGCGGTTGTAGATACGAAATCCACGTGATGACTCTGAATAGCCAATAAAGATACCAATGTCAGCCTTCGGTTTCATCTTCCCAAGATCATCACGATCATTTGTCGGATAACAAATAGATCCAAACACATAAAAGTATTGAATATTGGGTTCCATTCCTCGAATCAGCTCATAAGGAGTCTTATTGTGTCTTGTGTGTACAATAGAGCAATTCTGGGTAAAGCAAGCAGTAGCAATGGCCTCGTCCCACATAAATTCTAGTGTTTTAGAAAAGATAAGCATTGTTCGAGCAGCCTCGACGAGTGTTCGATTTCGACGTTCAACAACACCATTTTGTTGAGGCGTTCAAGCAATTGAATTTTTATAAACAATGCCTAACTTTGCATAAAATGCTCGTAATTTCTCGTTTTTGAATTAGGTTCCATTATTAGTTCGAATCGTTAGAATTTGAGCCTTTAGATTCCTTTAAACTTGATTATTGAAATCTATAATCATATCTGGAGCCTCGTCTTTAGTACGAAGAAAATATACCAGCGTGGTATCCGAAGATTATCGATCAACGATCAATAGAATATATTCCTGCCATGATTACATGCGACCCTCATTCGTCCACACAACATCCATATGAGTAGTTCTCGAGTTGATTCTGTGCTTTGAACCAATTTTGTTGTAAGTGAATCTATTCTGCTTTCCCTTGTTCATGGGCTGAACATAAGTGATCTTTGTTGTACTTAAATTTCAGAATCCCATCAACTAGATCGTTTGACGTGAGTTGGTTAATGGTGCCAAAATTCAAATGAGACAACCGACAGAGCCATAACCAAGATTTTGTTGATGTGGCTTTGGACATTAAGCATACTGGCGAAGAAGACGCCATCTTAGAAATAGAGATAGTGTAGAGATTTGAATCTCATGATCCAGTAAGCAAATCATCTCCCTCTAAATTCTAAACATAACAGGTGTTTCAATGAAAGGCTACTTCTAAATTTCCATCACAACATTGTCTGACCAAAAACAGATTATGACCAAGGCCTTCAACATAATATACATGACATATCGTGAGATTGCCTAACATAATCTCCATATCTAGTGATTGTAGCGAAATGATCATTCCCAAAGCGGACTGTTCCCATGAATTTCTTAATGAAATTTCTTAGCAGTTGAAGATTGCCAGTCATATGCTTCGAGCATCCGCTATCAACAATCCAAAGGACGAGTTGGATCACCTGCATCACATGAAACAAATGCAGATGGAAGAGTAGACAGTTTGGCTACCCATTTCTGAGTGGTAACTGGTGTTTTAGACTTAGATCTATCATTGGTTTTACTCTTTTTCAAACTAGATTGTGATTGAGCAGTTTTGTTTTTGGGTGACCAATTACAACCTTATTGGTATTCAAACCACTGATGACATCAAATAACGTCTATTTTTACAGCATCATTTATCCTATGTAATTAACTCATATTGTGTAATTATTGCAAAGACTTGTTACTTAATCGTTTGTATTTGAGAATTGCAGTAATTATGGAGTACTTGGTGAAGATTGACTAAAAACACGCACTCTGGCGCCTTAACGAGCGAAGAAAATTTAAAGATGTACTGTTCAGGCAACCCAAAACTGCCGTATCCATGAAAAAAAGGGGGGGGGGGGGGGGGGGGGGGGGAAAAAAGGGGGGGGGGGGGGGGGGGGGGGGTGTATAGCAAGAAGATACAGCGTATCTGTGTCTGCACTCACCAAAAGACCACGAAGGAAACAAGATCAATACGCCGTATCCAGGATAAGCCAATATACCGTATTCAAGTTATCGAAGGTGAATATTCTAAAAGATATCAAACGTGGTCCCTACTCCAAGAAACCCCTGATACGCCGTATTTAAGACTTTGGATACGCCGTATCGACCATATTCTAGACCTTATAAATAGAAAACTCAAAATCGAGTTTTAAGTGTGCTAAATCATATTCTCAATACAAAACCACAAAAGTCAAATTTTAGAGATAAAAAGAGCAGAAGAGGACGAGCAAACGTTTATTTAATTCCATAGGGAGACAACGTGTAATTTCTTAGACTCTTGTAATCGTTCAGGTTTTTGTATCATTCGTTAACTCGGTTAGTTTACCTTGGCTAAATCATTACTTTTGTATTAATTATGATGTTTGAAGGCTAATACCTTTGGGTATTATCCATTATTATAAAGATCTGAAGTTTTGATATTGTTTATCTCGATAGCTTAATTATCGTTGAATGTCTTTTATGTTTTACAGTTTAGACTTGTTTACGTGCTTTGTATGCGACCTATCATTCAACTGGATCTAGTGATACGGACCAAGTAATCTAGATGTCGGTATCTGATTTATACATCTAGACCAATAGGATCACGAATGACGACCTAATCTTTGTCTTTTGATTGTGAGCTTAGTTGACCGTCAGGTGACCCTTGGTATCAACGAGTACTTTTTAATTAATTGATAAAGAAAAAATTTTTTTTTTTTTTTGAGCTAGTGGACTACTAGTGTATAAATCTCTATATTCATAAGTGGTAAAGTCCTCTATGAGGCTAGTTTAACAAGATACCCATTGCTTTTAATCCTAAGATAGAATTAAATCAGCTAATAAGTATGATGCTTTATGCGGATTGTTTAATTGTGACAGAATTCTTCATGTTCTAGGTTTAGAAGAATTATAAGCAAAAAGTCATAAGAATGATAAGCCGCCTCGGGATAAGTCAATCAATGCACTTAAAAACAAAACCAACTTCTAATCGGATTAATTATGGCTAATACAGTTTTCTTATATTTGGCTCAACCGCATCCTTTTTACTTCTTTGATATTGCTTGCATGGTTAAAGTGTCTGAATTGGTTTTATCACCACAAAACATGTGCAGTCTCACAGGCTGAAACCCCCTTCCATAGATTAGATAACATAGGTTTAGCATAGGTTTAGAATAGGATAGAACTAACTTAGATTAAACAACCAAAATATTAATAAATTGAAAGTATTCCTCGCTCTTAGTGATCGACACCCTACTTACCATGAAACTGCCACCGATCGGGTATACTGCCCGTTAAAGTGTTGTTTTTGGTTTAGTCGACAAAATATAAATTTAAAACTTGAATCATAAAATTATACACCACACAACGACACATCAACCACTTTTTCCACTTTATGCTTGTTGCTATTTTGTTGTTCATGTAATTTCCATGTATCCTACTTTGACTAGAATCTTGAGATACTGGTGACGCACTAGAGACCTTATTTGTTGCTGTTGGGGTTTTAGCAACACTTAATCTAGATTTTGCAACTACAAAAGTAGCTCCTAAATTCTTAGATTTTGCTGCTACAGGGGAATGGAATAAGGCTCTCTTAACACTAGAATTTCTAGATAAAGCATGGCAAGCAACACACTTTTCATGAGAATGCAAGAACACATCTTTACCATAAGAAATACAAACAATATTTGAACCATCATTGACAACATTTACATATGCATTTACAGTCTTAGAATTTGATACACGTGCATTTGTTTGACAAACATTTGAATCCTTTGATTCACATTTATTAGAATCTATGCTAGCACTACTTGATGTCTTCCAAACATATATAGATGAGCTCTTAGTGTTCTTCAAGACACTATTCTTCGATTTAGTGTCCTTAGACTTTGGTCTTCTAACACTATTAGAACTTTCTACACCTGTGGAATTTGAAAATTTTATGTTAGCCTTAGAATCCGGTGTTTTTGTTTCTTGCTTGGTTATCTTATACATTCCTCTTGCAATTACATTCTCATTGTTTTTTTGACTTTGCTCAGTTTTGGGAGTAGATTGTGAAGTGACTGGTTTTGACCTATCTGAAGGAACCTTAGTGTTTGACACATTCTTAGCCTTGTTTGCTAGAGTTTTGTTGAACGGTGTTACACATACAAGTTTTCCTAAGGTCTTAGATTTGTCAAACTTAGTGTTCACAT
Source organism: Tanacetum coccineum (assembly GCA_026074375.1). Lineage (NCBI taxonomy): Eukaryota > Viridiplantae > Streptophyta > Magnoliopsida > Asterales > Asteraceae > Tanacetum > Tanacetum coccineum. Next base: position 39,098 of record BQNB010035658.1, read on the forward strand.
TCTTCCCTTTTTCAATTCTTCTAAGCTTATTTTTAGGCTCAAAAATTGTCATCAAAAGATCTTGATTTTGAGCACGCACATGAGCATAAGCATATGTCTTTTGATTGACATTTTCAATTAATTCATCAATTTCTTTTTGATTTTGAGATCGTGTTGCTTTTATTGAGTTAAAAAGCTTTTGAAATTCAAGTTTAATGTTTTCTCGTTCTTGAACAACTGATTCAACTTGAGTTTTAAGCAACACATTCTCATCATTCAATGTTGACAACTTTGACTTCCAAGAGACATCACAAGCCATTTTCTCTTTTTGATGTTGCAATTTGAGTTCAAAATTAATACTTTGAGCTTGTGATCGCTTAAAATCATTTTCAAGAATTTTAATTCTTTTGAGCAAATTAGCTTGGATATCTTTGATATCACTTGAACTTTTCTCATGTTCATCTTTTAACAAATTATTTTTCTATTTTTCAACAGAAAGCAACACACTATCTCGGATTTCACTTGTCACGGATACTTCCAAAAGTCGATCAATCTCATTTTCAATAATTGTTTCTTTTGAAGACTTTTCTGCAACTTGTTTTTCCATTAACTCAAAAATATTTAACATTTTCTACACTTCTTCAATGAGTTCTTCTTTAATTTCTTTCAATCTTTTGTATAAAGAGTTTGACATCGGAATTACATCGGTGTTATAAAACTCTCTTAAAGATTTTTAACTATCAGGCATCCATTTCTTTCTCTATCTTCCAAAAGAGTTTTATCAATCCTTGTTTGTAAACCATTCATTTCAACACCTATTGTGTCAAACATTTTTAACAATCTACTTTTTTGGCATTTTTAAAATTGGTAACTCTGATGTGACCTCTTTAGACTCATAACCATTATTAGAAGTAGAAGGAATTGAAAAATATGTTTGTTCAGCAGAAAATTCTTGTTGAGGAACAAAGATTTCATAAAGCGCATTTAACTTGCTATAATTAATTTGAACCATTTTGTTTCTCATTTTCAATCGACTTTCTTCCGCATCCTCTAAAGTTTCTTCTAAATCAGGTGAATCAATTATCAAATTAGCACTATGAAGTGAATCGCCATTATAAAGTTTAGGTTGTGCTGCAATGGCCTTCTTGAGACGTTCAGGATTCTGATAACCCAGCCCAGCTTTAAGAAAAGGATCATAAACTTTATTTGGTTTTTTACCGAGTATGTGAATCGTTTGAATTGACTGACCCATTTTGTAAACAATCCGATCATGAGAACTCAGTTTCTCTTCGAGATCAACGATATCTTCAAGATACCAATTTTCTCGTTCTTTAAAAGCCTTTTTTGCCAACTGAGTTTCATGCTGAATTATTATCTTTTCATTTTCAATTTTGAAAAAATCACTTTGAATTTGATCTTTTTCTTTCATGATTCGTTCAATGGTGTTCTTATCAGTCCTTAATTCTCGTTCCAACTCTTCACATGTTTCTTTATATTTGGAACATTAAATTGTTTTTGACTCAAATGTTTTGACCCAATCCTTACACGTCTCAAGTTTCTGTTGTAGAAAATCTTTTTGCTTTTTAAGCTCATCATTCAAATGTGTTTGATTTCCAGCTTCTCTTTGAACATTATATGCTAGAATTTGTATATCATGATATTCGTCATGCGCATTTGAATCATGTTCAGACGTGCCACCATTATTGTATCCACATACGGATCATCGAATATGATACTAGAATCAATTTGATCATCATCCGTTGTTTGAATAATTTTTTTATGTTTTACATGACTCACGTATGCATGAATCATGGATGAAGCATTTACCTTACTGACAGCCTTTGCATCATATGATGGCGCATTCTCAGCATTATCATCAGTTAGTTGAAGTCGAGCCATCAACATAAGTGCGGCAGTTAACTCTTATAAAGTGTCTTCTCCATATGAACTGTCAAGCATGAAATCATTCTCTTCATTGGTGAGATTGCTTCCAGTTTCATCTTTCATAGCAAGCAACATTTGTTCTCTGAAATACTTTGCATCACTTTTGGTTTCTGACATTCACGAGCATAAGTTGCAGTTGTAACACTGAATATTTGCTTTACCTGGATTAGAAAGTTCGCGGTATATGCTGAACAATTTGATTGCTTTCATCACTTCCATTTCTTGCCTTAAACATTGGATTCCTGTTTTGTCTCCCTGCATTCTTGTTAGCATTTCCACCATAGCATGCATTCTTGGTTTGTATGTCAACTCGACCATCTTGAACCACAGCTTGATTCCTTGTGTTTGATGAAATACGAAAATTATTGTTGGTAGGTGTAGAGAACTTCTGAGTGATTGCTCGTGCTAATAACATCATATCAGTTGTAAGCTTGTCCTCTTAAAAATCCCCTTGTAACTCCCCTTGATATTCGTCATCATAATCAACAACTGATGAAGGATGTGTGACATAGTATGGTTGTGGTGAATAAGAAGAATTTGCATGAGATTGTGATGAAAAAGTATTTGAATGAGCAATAAGAGCTAATGGATCATGATTCTTGGCAGCTTTCTTTGCCTTGGATGCTAGAACATGTGGTTCGAATTGTACTAAAGAATCATACAACACATCATACGAAACATTGTCTCCATTTTGGTTGTGACGAACGATGGTAACATATTTGCTTCAATCAGGTTGTAAGCAGTTGAGAAACTTGGAGTTAATTGACACTGAAATAGGAAGAACATTGTTACGGTCCATGATATTCACAAGCGTTGTCAACATTTCATACACTGATTCTAATGATTCTCCTTCTTTTGCTACAAACTTGTCAAACTCATCCATGAGTCGTGAGTGTCTCACATGGCTAGTAACTTTAGAACCAAACATCAACCTTTTAATTCTCTGCCACATTTCCTTAGCATTCTTACATGCATCCACTGAATTGTATATATTGTAACACCCCTAAAATATGTTCGCAGCGGAATGGTAACAATGGGGTGCTACTTCATAGTCCATAAGCACAAGTCACAGAAAACGACCTCAAAAGAGACGTTTAAATAAATTTCACATTCGTTATATTAAAATCAGAGTTTACAAAGGGTCCCATTTATAATGCAATAGAAAACATTTTTTTTAAAACGTTTGTCGAATGGTACTCAAGTTATTAAGTCTTCAAAATATATATCCGCGCGACTCGAATGCTCCCAATGCTCCACTAGCAAAATAATAACCTGAGAAAATACATGCTAAAACGTCAACAATAATGTTGGTGAATTCATAGGTTTAAGTAAAAGCAGTGTTGAAATAATTTAAAAAATATTTCAGTAAGAAAAGTAGCGTTACAGCATTTCAAAGTGTTATTTTCGAAATCCAAGTAGTGATTCAGTAAATCAAAAAGTATTTAGAAGTGGACCACAAGACTTAAGTAAGGGTGGACTAAGTACGTATTCCGAAGTCCAAAACAGGTAATGGCGACAAGAGAAACAGATTCACCAAGTCTAGAATGAAACAAGTATTATTGCACTAAGCTCATGACACCGAACCTTAACACGTAATATAATCAAATTAGTAATCGTAATATATGCCCCAAGCAGGAAAAAGGATGCTGCCAAACAACCAACGTATTATTCAAATGTTAAATGCACCACATGGTTATCTAAAAATCATATCACGGGCGGGGATTGTCAGTCCCGATGGATCTATCCACAACACTCGCATTTACTCAGCCGGTATTTAACGGTTCATGATAGAAAAGGGGACTTAATTGGCAAAGGATACTTAGGCAATTATATGATCTGGAATAGCATACAATTGAAAAACACTTGTGTCCAATGTAAAACAATCATGTTGTTCAAAATTCACGGTTTCAATATAGGTATTCAACGATCTCAAATCATGTAGTAAGCAAATCAAGCTTTAGTAAAAATAGTCAGGTAACGCTTACGTATAGAAATCAATAAGTTTATGTAGTAAAGAATGAGAAAACAAATCACACCCTTGTGATTTAAACCTTAGCTTGAAGATAAAGAGTGAAAACCTTAGTTTTCCAAGAAAACATTAACTTGCTTTTTCTTTGCTTAACTCTTGTAAAGGCTTAACCAAGCCTTCAAAACACATTGGTATATCTTAGATATGTGGTAGTAATGCTTGTAAATGAGATGAATAAATTTTTATTGATTGCTTATTGAGGGTGCTTTGAGCCGTGGGTAAGGATGAGCCAAAAGGGAGAGTTTTTATGAAATTTTAGCTAAAGAAATGTGTATATGTGTTATCTTTACTAGTAGCTAACTTATATATTTCTATACCTAAAAAGTATAAGACATAAGGAGAGATTTAAGAGAAAAAGGTGGTCAAGGGAACATAAGGTTTAATGAGTAGTATTTGTACAAAATCAAGTTGATGGATTTTGTGTGCTCGTCTCTTAATGTTGTTGTTGCCGTAAGATGTGGGAAGGAAAAGGGAGAACAAATGTGATTTTTATCTTATACAATATATCTAGACATAATTTACTAGTTACAAGTTGTGGATATTACATAAAGATATTACTTTGTAAAGTATTTGTTTTGTTTTGTTTTCCTTTGTATACAATATGACTAGCAATGATAACATAGGTAAAGTTTTATAAACTTTGGGTATTTGGTATAAAAATAGGTATATGTTGAAGCATAAAAAAAAGTTTTGGTGGTTCTAGGTATACATAAATGTATTTAATTGCGAAACGTAAAAGCTTTACGTAACTAATAAAAAAATATAAAAGATAATTATTACTTTCGTAAAAATAATATATTGCTAGCTTGATGTGAACTTTAATTTGTTTGATGCCCGTTTATGTTAAATGAAAATTTTTAGCTTACGCGATTTAACTATGTGATAAGAATTAAAAGTAAACACGCACGAGACTAAAAATAAATAAAAATAAATAAATAGTGAAATAATGACGAAATAAATGATGTTATAAAATAACCTGAAAATACGAAATGTTACAGTCTCCTCCGGTTAGAAGTGCCTTGTCCTCAAGGCTCAGGTTGCAACACCTGAAGAAGGTACGGGGTCAGAGATGAGATGCGGAAATTTCTCTTGGATTTGTGTTGATGAAGAGGTGTAGGTTTTAAGGTGACTACTCTCAGCATGACATGGTTCTTTCTGAATGCATAGGTAATCAGTCTATGCACCAAATATACATAGGTGATTAGGCTATGTATATTTGAGGGCCAACGATGAAATGCTCATTTTCGTCAAAATAGTGTGGTGAAATGGTATCAAATAGTTTTATAACGAAATGAAATAGTCAATAAAGTAAACATGAAGTAGCTCGTAAGGTGACAACAAAATGGTTTATAGGTTGACATCGAGATTGTTTGTAAAGCGATAGGTCATAACAAGTATAAAGAATATCCGAACAAACACAGAAGTAGTCAAAGAAAATGAACGTAAAGAATTATTAAATCAACAAAATGAACGTAAAGAGTCGTGTTCTAAAGGTAGGTGCTCCAAGGTGACACGTATGAGGTGACAAGTTAATTTTCATACTCCCATCAACTGGAAGACTTCAAAACGATGGATTACGAAACAACATATGCGATTTAAAAGCATAAGAAGAGTGTTCCAACTCGGAGTCGAATGGTAAAGTAACTAGTAAAATTTACAAAATATGCCGAATTTCGATATCATCAAAAGGGAATAAAGTAAAGTCATGAAAAAGTTCGAAGTTAATCGTAAGAGATCAAAAAGAAAATAGCCCATATGTATAGGTATTCTTATATAATACCAGTATTGACGCTCAAGGGAGTAAATGAGAAATCAGGAAGTATACGAAAATCAGAGTGATCAATATTTATATAATGGATCAATATAAGGTAAATAGCAAGACGTCATAAGGTAGACGTAAGAGAACGAAACCATAGTCAAGAATTAAATACTCGTTACCCATGTAATAGAAGTAGAGATACAAAAGAGAGCATATAAGGAATCAGGGAGCATGCGCGTGCGGATATCGGACAATGGTGAAAGATTCTTAAAAGTTTTCGAAAAACGGTTATAGTTTAGGTTTTGAAAACGACCTAGTTCTTTATAACCAGTAGCTCTGATACCAATCTGTCACACCTCTAAAATTAGACGGCAACGGAATAGTAACATTGGGGTACGACTTCAAGGCATAAAGTACAAGTTACGAGGGAGATACGCCCCCATGAAGTTAAGAAAACACTATTTCCAGCCAATTATTTTAGTCACTCTTATATAAAAAACACTTGTAGCTTTTGTTATAAAGTATATTATGAACATGGAAAATCTTAGACATAAGCATACTAGGTGGTGTAGTATATTATTACATCCCATGTATATTAAGTGCACTTATTGCTGTAAACCTAAAGCGCATCATTATTTAACTAGGTTGCAGTTAGGACTTGTTGCGTGATATACCTGTGATTATTTTCCGAATCATTACTTTGCTTGAGGTGAGTTTATAGCCCCACGTTAACTTGTTTTATAACTACTTTACAAATCTTAGGGTGAGATACATTTCTTGTTTTACTTTTGGACGCAAGTACTTTTTTACAAGATTATGGATTAGCTTAAGTACCGATATGTAACCTTTGCCCTTTTTGTGTTCTGAATATTTCATTAATAGTCCTTTGACTATTTGACTTTTGTGTTCTGAATATTTCATTAATAGTCCTTTGACTATTTGACTTTTGTTAGTTTATTCAGATTTTGTACCGTGTTGACAGTGATGATTTTATGAGATATGTGATGAATTGT
>BQNB010035659.1:2699-50705 GCA_026074375.1 Tanacetum coccineum
GCTCAAAAGAGCTTATCTACAAGCTCTAGCTTATCAAAGATAAGCTAGTGACAGCAATAAGCCTTTCCCTTTTTGGCTTATCTTCCATTTGAGCCTTTTGAGTAATTTCTGGTGAAATAAGCTTAAACCTTACAAACTATGAAAGAGTTTTGTAAGGCTTAAGTAAACAGCTTAAGAATGTTATAAAAATAGCTTTTGTGAGCTTATAAAACAGTTTTAAATTATCAAACACTTTAACTTAAAAACGGGATAAAACATAAAAACTTCAATCTTTCATTAAACTTAAAATCAGTACAAGGCTTTTAAGAAAACAATACAATGAGCTAAAAAGACTTAAATTATAAGCTGAAAAAAAACTAAAACTAAGTGCCCCAAAGGCTTACAAATGAGCCTATTTATACTAAGCAAAAGAAGATTCTAGGACTTGTGCTTTCTTTGTGAGAGCTCCTGTGGGTGTGTTTGTTGTGTGAGAGCATCAAAGAGCAATCTTGGCCATTGAAATTGAGTAGTGCCCAAGTCATATCATCTCTACCCTTGATTTCTTGTTTTGTTCCTTAGACGAATGAGCTTGCAAGGGATTGCCAAGGTGTCATGTGAAGGGATAAGGTGTGTATAGGTGTGGGTAGACAAAGGGGAGAAGAAAGGGGAACAGTGTTGGGATTGCATTTTGGCGGGTAGTGGAGGATGATATACAGTAATTTGAGTTGCAAGGGAAAAGTTTGGGAAAAGGGCAAGAATGGTCCCTGAGAGTGTATAGTTGTATTTCAATCATAGTCCTTATGCTTTGCAAAATTTGCCCTTGAAGTTATAGAGGTTTGCACCGTTAGTCCTTAAAGGACTAGTGGGGTAAGGTTTAAAAAGGGGGTTGTGGTTAACGGGAGTTATAAGGGGGTTGGTTTGGGCTCATTGTTGGGCCGGTATGTATAAAAGGAAAAGACTTGGGCTTTTTGGTTTTTATAAGGATTTTATATAAGTGGGCTGACCCGGGCCCACTAGGTGGGTACGGGTGGGCCCACTTTTGACAATTTAGGTTTTTGGGTTCGGTTTTCGATGCTTTTTCCAATGCCACTTCTCGGGGTTGACTTTGACTTTTTTGTTGACTTTGACTTTGTCTTTTTGACTTCTCACGGTCTTTCCGTTCTCGTGCTCGGTTTTGTCGTTTTGGCTTTGATTTTGTCCTTTTCTTAGATATCCGTTTCCTGCACAATACAAATGCAAAACATACAAATACAATGTATTTTGGGTATGTTTTTCGTCATTTAAGTCCGTTTTTAGTGGTTAAAGGTATGTGTAATTAAACACATACCATTAGGATCTTTCTCAGTGGTTTGTGATGGATTTGGTATGCTAATAGCTAAGTAATGTGATGGTCTAGATGTTATGGTAGTAATGTAATGGTTTAGGTTTTATGTGTGTAATGTTAGGATCTTTTGTTAATGTATAACACTATGAATGTTTGTAATGTTAACTTTTATGTTCTTAATGATTATGTAACACCCCCAAATTGGGTAGCAGCAGAAAGTATGTTCCGGGAGCGTTACTTTATAATACCACTGCACAAGACTTGAGAGAACGGCCTCTAAATGTGTCTTTTGAAAAGAAATCTTGAAATGTTTGGACTCCAATGCACCTAAAGTAAGCCAAGCATCTAATTCACTTGAGAAAAACATGTTTAAAAATATCAACATAAAGTTGGTGAGTTCATAGATTTTTGTAAGTATAAATGTTGGATCAAAGATTTGTAAGAGTACATAACCATTTCAATTATTATAATAGTCACCAAAAATGTATGTATGAATGTTAAAATCAAAGATGTGTATGACGATTGTATCCCATACAATAGTCACAAAAAGTTAAGTATAGTTGGACCAAAGCTTTTGTAAATGACCATTGTATCCACTACAATAGTTACCATATGTGTCCGTAAAAATATTACCTTTGACCAATAATTGATTATTTGTTAACAACACTTGATTTAATATTTTTATTGTTTATATAATGATATTATATAAATGGTTTGATTATTTTATAATTAAATTATTACAAGTCCTCTAATTTAATTAATAATACATCTATTAACAGTAAAGATTCAATCCTTAAAATAAATGTGCAGGAGCTCATAATGAGTGGGGAAGAGTTCTTTATTAGCTTCAATGAAATCCATCCAAGTACCCCGACTCTACATATGCCTTCATTTACTGCTATTCATTTGGTTAACCCAAATCCTGACTCTACATATGCCTCCATCTACTGCTATTCATTCAGTTAACCCAAATCCAATATAATTCATAAACCCTAACCCGCCACCATAATTCGTAAATCAAGGGGGATTTCCAGATTCAATTATTCCAGATTATATTCATAGAAAGATTATTGTTTTATCAACTAAAAAACAATAAGTATGTTTATCCAGTTGAGACTTAATTTTGTTTTCAAGTTTGAATTCATTTGGTTCTTCAATTACTGTTTTACTTTGTTTATGTGAATATTGACTTCGATTGCATGAGACACACCAAGTTTCAATTATATGAATATTTCAAATTGGTTTTTCGATATGTTCCATGACACAAAATTGAAGAAATTGAAAGAGCCCAACTGAATGATCCAAAATGTGTCCCTCAATGTTTGACGATCTTTTAGCATTATCTGATTAAGTGTCTTTTTGGTTAATTTTGACAGGTTAGATGGATATTAGTTTTGATGAAGGGCCCGAGTCGTGCAAGTGAGTTCTTTTTTTCATTATTGTATTATGTTAAATTTTATTTGATTAGAACTTCTGAATTATTCTAAAGTTGTTTCTCTTTGTAAATACCCTTTTAAAATCAATTTTCTTCACAAATAATTCATCAACCAAAGTATAAGTTACTGGGTTCGTCATGTCAGGAAACCACACATGATAAGCTACAAAAGTATAAGGAAGGGAAACCGGTTCTTGAGCGGTTCAAGCTTTATGGTCCTGATGGAAAAAGTTACTAGGTTCGTCATGTATCACATATTGGTGGAACTGATGAAGATGACGTTTGATGAATTAATACGATGATTAACTTGGCATTTGAAAATGTACATTCTGCAACCCTATCTTTCTCTCAAGATGCTGTTATTAGTTCATGGACAAAAAGCAGGAAAACAAGAAATGGTAATCAAAGAGTAATTTTGAACTTTTAATACGTCTTTAGTTTATCAAGTGTCTGCTTCTCAAATGCAAGGTTTGAATTGATAACACGACACCATTTTTCATGTTTCAGACGCCTTCTTCAATGGTGTCATCAACGTCAGGGCTGCAGTGGAACGACAACACATTAATGTAGCCGAAGTCGACATCCAACACAACTTGGTCCAAAGTACAGATAACACGCACATGCCTCCTACAAATTAATAGTAAGTTTTGTTGCCTAATGATTGTATAAATGGTTTCTCTTTATCATTCTACAATAAGTTCTTTGATTTTCTTCATACCACTTTTGGATGAAACTTTAAGGTTAGGTTCAAATTGATTTTGATTATGCTACAGTGAGGTCTGCATATATTTTTGAGATCTTTAAAACATACATTAAAAAGCATAAACCATAAGAACTATCACTCTAATTATATAGAGTGTAAACTGCATTTTATCATACCACTATAAACGCTCTTCACAAAAATAATACAAAGTAATAGTAGCATTTTCTCAACTCTGAATAGAAATCAATGCAAACTGAGGAATACCGAAGAACATAATACATATGTAGATATCTTGCCTTCATTAGCTTATAAGGGCTGTTTCATATTCAAACTATAAAAATCAAAGGGTGTGAACACTTACTTATGTAGCCAATAGAAACTTAATCTCCTGTTGTTTTTTTGACACTTTCTATATTTTGTTTAGACAGCCCAAAACATGGATGCTTAGACATGGTTAAATGTTTATTTTACAGACTTGATATACTCTTCTGACAACAAAATATGGTTGTTTAGAAACAGGTATTAACACGTATATATGCTGTTTTTACAGCCTTCATATATGTGGTAGCAGTAGACACCAGAAACAACATAAACATGGTTGTTTGTATAGGTGTATAAGGTGTATTTTTCACATTTAACCAGGTCATCTAGATTCTCTATAGCAAATAGGACTTTATGTTGCATTAACCCCGGTCTTCAAATTGTTCGATGTGTTGACAAAGTGTTTGACCCATATGCGTAAACTTTTAAACATTAAACCTCATGTGCGTGGCCACCAAAGTGAGTGATAAATTATCACCTCATCTTACACACTAACGTAATAGCAACAGTCACCAATTTCCTTAAAATATAACTGTAGGGCCGAATCACCTTCTGAAATATGATAAGATTCCTCGCCCACCCGTCACATTAACACACACACTTACACTCGACTCTGCCTTTTTATTTTTGCCATCATCAATCACACACACAAAATACTTAAGAAATAAAAGAAATGTATGGAATAAGAGCACCAGTGAACTATTCAGAAGAACTTGATCGTCATCCTGCTCTTAAAGTAACCAACACTTTTTCTTTTTCTATTTATGATCAGTTTTGTTTTTCTGTTTATGATTAGTTAAGGATACAAAACAGATAAGTATTCCTAGGTAGTATAAGAATAAGATTGAGCAATTCTGATATAGATGAGAATCAGAGACTTATCATTTGATCCAAGTTAAAGCTGTGCGAAAACTTTGATCATCGCCTTATATCTGAATTCGATACTGAAATTGTGCTCCCATACTAAAACCGTGTCTACATTTTATTCTTCTTATTTAATTGTATCTGAATTCCATAAGCACTCTTTAAGCTGATTAACTTTGGTACAACAACCATTTAATGCCGACCCACCACGTCAAGCATTGGTTTCTTCTTATGCCACTCCCACGGAATTCTTTTACAAGAGAAGCCATGGACCGAAACCTGTCGTTGACTTATAAAGGTCCTAATAATAAACCATCTATCTTTTCATATTCATATGTTCAATTGTTAATATCGTCTTAGCTGTTATGATTTGTTTTTCATTAACAGATATTCTGTGTCTTTTAATGGCCTGATTGACAAACCCAAAGATCTCTTTATGAAAGCTCTTTCTACATGGCTTCAGATTATAGCAAAGTTAACGTCCAACATTCACCATGAACCTTCAGTTTTCTTTGATATAATAAACTGTGTTTGCATATATCAGTTCATTAAGTATTTAAGCTTACTTGAAACCATACCTTAGAAGTAGCTCATATTAACATTTGTCTTTAAATTGATTAATGCTCATATATAAGTACAAATTTTCTTAATATGTTCCGATTTTGAATTCTGCCAAGTTAATTTATCAGTTGACTTTTGGCAGAGTAGTTGGAATACATCTAATCGATGCTCCGGTGCCACAACCTGTAAGTACATAATATCTTTCCTATTCCCGCTTTAATTTATTTTGAGATAAACCCATTACGCTTTTCCCCAAATGTCTGAAGGATTGTTCAATTTTGTTATTGGTTGGACGTTTATGTTTGCTCCCTTATTATTCACTGATCACAATAGAAACAGATATAAGAGCTCACTTGATGTCTTATGGGGTTTTCAGATGTTCTTTACCACCAGTAAGCTTTATTTCAACTTATCCTATTTTGACCCATTACCCGAGCCACCCAATTTAGTTCCTTAACCGTATACCGAGCATATGTGTTTCTTTATAATTTACATATCTTACCGCTTACATATAATGCTGAACAAGACCGCGCACATATATCATGTGTTATATATTAGTGTATGCATGTGTCCTAGGGTATAGGGGGCAAAGAGTAGGTCAAATTGTTATGACAGCAGCTGCAAAAAATCTTAACTCATGTGACTCTAAAGTTGGGTGGAAAATGCCATTTTTCCGTTGGTGTTCTTATTCACAAGTATGTATTCATGTCACTCTGTTTAAGTATTTGGATCTTTTATGTCACCCGGTATTTTTATATTCTTTCGTTAACTTTTTGTTTTTTGAAATTGGTATGGATATTTAATGAGCTTAACTAGATTGGGTTTGTTTTTTTGGTTTAATGTTTGGTTATTTCTGGTAGTAGAATGAAAACTTACTGAACAAGATATGATCAATTGGGTTCCGTGAGAGAGAGCACAAGATATGATCAATGGGTCCGTTTCGGATGTGGTTATAAATATGGAAACTAATTATTCATACAACTTGATTTATGGCTCTTTTTATCCAACATTTGTTCTTTGTTAAGAGAAATGCGATGAAATAATATGATCCTTTATAAATACGAGAGTGTTTGGGTAAGCTTATTTGAGCAAGTTACTGACTTAGCGTGATATCAAAATGCAATGAGCTGATTTTAGGTGTTCGGATTGAAAGATGTTGTCAGCTTATTTAGATATTTTTTGCACACAACCCAATAGACGTCCACACAATACGCACACAACTAATGCACACAACCCGTATGCAACGCACGGGTCTGAATGGCTCGTCTTGTATATACTTCATGTCCTCAAATTTATGATCATCATTCTTGTTCAAATAAAATGTCCACACACTTATTTATTTATAAACTTTATAATTAAACTATTTGACAATTAATTAACCAAATTAATTTATAAATTAGCGAACACTTGTATAAAGTATGTTCTTGCATTTTAAACATCATTCCATCATAGTTAATTAAATATTCAAATTATGTACATGTTTGTTTTATCTTATAAACTTATAAAATAACACTAGATGGTGATTAACAATATAACAATTATATAAATATGAAAATGAATAATTAGAAAATTTTAGGGTTTATAATGGACCTTAAGAGAGTGTATGAAGATGGTAACACAAATTAAACCCAAGTATTTAACCCCAAATACTTATCAAGAAACCCTAAAAACCCTAGTTTCTTTTTTGAATCAACCCTTGTTTAATTTATACCCAAGCTTCTAAATCACCTTGATACACCTTATATATTATATCTAAAAACACTTGTATGCTTATAACCTTGCTAAAATCAAAATGATAGAAACCCTAATTGGGTATTTTGAGTCGTGAGCTGCTAGGAAAACAAGAGATAAATTTGTGACAGTTTACATGCAAATGGGAAGTGTGTATAAGCCTTGCATTAGATTCTTTTATATAGTGGAAGTATTTGAAAACAACCTTAACAAAACCATTTGACTAGGAGTAGTATTATGGTAATGGTACATGTGTGTAAGACCTCTCCTCCTCCCTAGGAGGGGGGACGACCAAAGTGAGGGGGGAAAGGACATGGATTAGACAACTTATGGAAACTTGGTGTTTAAGATGTACATGGTGAGTTATTAGCTAGCATGAAGTGACTTTAGTGAGGATTTAAGTTTTATTAAGTGTTATACTCTTGTAAAACCTGCCATATGGTTTATTAGGTGTAGAATGATTTAATTTTTGGGTATTGAGTATAATAGTAGGTATTTGTTTGAGTATAGATAGATATTGGTGCTTTCGTGCATGCATAAACGTATTTTATTGCGAAACGTAAACGTTTTACGTAACCGATAAAAATAAAATATGAAAAGTTATAAATTATCTTCGTAATAATTATATAACACTTGTTTGACGTAAACTTTTATTTGTTTGATGGCGGTTTACGTTGAATGATGATTTTTAGTTTACGCGATTTAACTAAACGTTGAAAATTAAAAGTGAATGCGTAAAAGTTTAAAATAAATAGTTGAATATTTATTGACGTAAAATGACGTGAAAATATGGATTGTTACAGTCTCCCCATGTTAAAAGAATTTTGTGTAACATTTCTCAATTTCAGGTCATTTTACGACTCCTATTATTCGTCACTATTTATTTTGGTCCGATACGCGTTTACTTTTAAATTAACTTTTAAGCTAAATCGCGTAGACTAGAAATAATCATTTAACGTAAACGGTCACCGAATAAATTACGGTTTACGTCAAACAAGTGTTATATAATTATTAAGAAGATAATTATTAACCTCGCGTATTTTATTTTTATTGGTCACGTAAAAGGCTTACGTTTCGCAATAAAATACATTTAGACACACCCTGGAAATACCTAGACTTACTTAGACTCCAGCCAATACCCACTTTTAAACCTTAAACACAAAATTTAATCAAATCTTGTGTTAATACCCCACTAGGGCCGAATATTGGAAACAACCCATAAAACCATTCGTCCATACCGATATACACCTAGAAATCTTACCTATATCCTTTAAGTACATGCTACAAACTATGTTTAATTAAAAATGTACAACATGTCTCTAAATACTTATTACACATTGGTTAATCACCATTTTGATCTCTTTTGTCCTCTTGATGCCGAGGTAAGCAAATCACCCACAAAAATCATAAGATTTCCAAAATCCTAGAAAATCTTGTACAAATATATGGTAATAAGAGATTTATTAGGAGGTTTAAGCAAATTACAATGTGAGGCTAATAAACCCTCAAAACACTAATAAGGCAGAATTTGAACTTAAGTAGGAATTAGGAAAACTAAATAGCTATCAAGCCTATATATACTCACTCATATTGTCCCTTAAACATTTCTTAAACATTTCCTAAACCACAAACACTTCTCAAGCCAAAACCACATTGTTTTCTCTCATTGTATTCGGGTTATATAATAACCGAACTCAAACACGACACCACATTTTACAAAGCAAGGATTCTAAGGCATTGAGTTAAGCTAGGGAGGAAAATACAATCGTACTTATACGATTTGGGGTTATACGATTCGGGTTTACTACATAATACACAACCAAGACACTAGGAACACCTTGTAAGTCTCGAAAATTAAGATTTAATGTCATATTCTATTCATTTTTATTTCATGTCTTATTGTAAAGGGTCACGTTAACTTGTGTGTAACAAGTTAACGTGAGCATGAACGTGCTAACGTGTATAAAACATGGTTAATCATCGAGTTAAAGCCTAAGCTTTAAGTTTAAAATACAAGAATGGTAACTTATATGAAAAACACCCTATATATTCGAAATATATAAAATCTATGTGTAAACTTTACATATAAACGTGATGTCTTAACTTGGGAACGAATGTACGAGCTAATAAGACGAATTCATGTAGTAAAACACGAGTAATAATTGCTTATCGAGTGCTTATCGTAAGGTTTCAAACCATAGAAACTAACTAGCGAGCTTAATGGGCTATAATTGGTTTCGTTAAATTTGAATTGTCCAAACAGGCCACGTCTACTAGGCCACGGCTTATTAATAAGCTCCACGAGCTTATTAAGAAGCCTAATGTGCTTATTGAAAACAAACTCATATGGGACCTTAGATTACACTTAGAAAATCTAGCGACCCTATTGTTAGGTTGACGACCCATTGCAGTATCCAAACGCGAGCCCATAAGCCATAATAAGCTTAAACAACTTATTTGTAAGCTTATACAGTTTATTAAGCTTATTGGACTTAGAAAATGCCAATGGACCTAAAATGGACTAGTTGGATCATGTATAAAACCTTATCGAGTATTATTGGACCCAAAAGCCATTAACGAGCTTATGGTTATCAAATAGTCATGAGAAATAAAAAACAGACCCATAAGTGCTTATTGAGACTAGAAAATAAGTTGGATCATGTATATGAAACCCTAATGGACTTTTAAAAACCTTTCGGGTTAAGGTTATTGGACTAACAAGCCCAATAAGCTCGAATAAGCTTACCCGAGCTTATTTTTTAGCATCAACAGTTTCATTAAGTTTAAATGAGCTTAATGAGAGCTTATGTGCTTTGAAAATCTAAATTGGACCATTAATTTTGCTTAACGGGCTTTAACGAGCCCAACAAGGCATAATAAGCCTAAATAAGATCATAGAGCTTATTTATAAAGTGCCACAGCATTATATGCTTATTGGAGCTTAATAAAACTGTTGCCACTTCTTAGAATTTAAACAGGCTTAAAATGTGATTTTTACAAATTTAGGGACTAAAAGTGTCAAAGTGCAAACTAAAAGGTGTAAACTGTAAATATTGATTTTTATGAGTCTAAGGATTGTTTTTGACATATTTCAAACACAAGGTACTGTTTTGAAATAACTTATATTAAAAGTATAACATTTATAAAGTTAAAGGACTAAAAGTGACAACTGGGGAAGTTTAGGGGTTATAAAGTGATAATTAACCAAAACTTAAATAAAGGACTAAAGTGATTAAAAATTAGAAACTTAAAAGTATGTTATAAAACTTAAATGATTTTATAAATACTTGAAGTGTCGGACTGGACTTAATATAATAAAAGTATTATTGTATTTAAAGTCAAAGTTTATCGGTGTATAAACTATCAGGTTAATAAATGTATATTTATTAACGATATCTATCCTTAGTCGTATACCTTCCCAAGAGCCAACAAGTAAAGACAAATACAATAAACATGTGCACCACCACAAGTGATAACAATATATATATATATATATATATATTAGTATAGTATATATAAATATATATATATATAGCGATATTATACTTATATATATATATATATATAAATAGCAATTTATTGTAGTTTATGCAATCTAAGTCGTTAGCCAAAAACTTATAGCTAAGGTCTAGCGTATTTACTTAGGTATTTGACAGTGTGATTCATTTGCCATACTTGGATATATTTATCATTCACAGAGGACTACCTACTCAGGTGAGTTCATGGCCCTATATTTTACAATTATTTAAATGATTTGCATCTTTGGGTGAGAACATGCTTTGTTTTACAAACTGGACGCAAGTGTACATTTTTTACTATGATTACGTGTTTTGCCTAAGTAGCGATAACCCACTAAGCCCTTTATCATGAACTGTCAATTACTAGATTGTGAGCGCGAATGTTATAAATAGATCTATTTGGGATTGACAATCCCCGTTTGGGTGAGTAGCGCTCACTATGCCGGTTTGCCAGACAACAAACGTATACCATGTCGGGATTTAGCTGTTGAGGGTTAGAACATCATTACGGAATGTTGGACAATTTTATTTCTTTCTTTACAATTGAGTCGAGATTAGTCTCATGAGCTTAGGAAAACGTTAATTTACTTTTTATGATGTTTGAATTGTTGCTTAATTGTACACTTGGGAAATCTTGCGGTCATACTATTGATTTACATAAACCTATGAATTCACCAACTTTATGATGTTTTCTCAGGTCAATAAGGCACGAGGTGCCAAGATACATCGGGGGTCACTCTTTGGAGAGTCGGTACTAAAGATTTGGGGCGTATTATATTTTGAGAACATTTGTTATAAACCGAAATCTTTACTTATATTGTTCGAAACTATTTAAAGCTGATACTTATGTAATGAACAAATATTTGTTAATCAAATGTATCTTTTGAAGCGGAATCGTTTTAGTGGGTCGTTCTCCAATATCTTGTGCTTTTCTATGAAGAAATGCCTCGGATATTAAAAAATTTCGCTGATACCCAATTTGGGGGTGTTACAGATTGGTATCAGAGCTAAGGTTATAGAGAACCAGGTCAAAGTTATTTGTCTCGGGACTTTGAACCTTGTTCAACCACTGCATTTACAATAGGTTGCACCGAGACAAAAAAACCCACATACATTACTTGTCTGCAATCCAGCATATGCGCTTACATGACATACACTGTTTTAGCATTAGTGGTTACTAAGTGCTTGCATAATTGATATACGAGTATATAAATTATATTACGTATATTACTATAAGAGTCTTAAAATTTATACTTATATAAGTTATTTTTGTTTTTACAGCAGTCATGTCTTCTGCATCATCTACGGTTACCTACACTTTCGTCTACACCGACTCTGAGCCAGGAAGGGTATTTTGGGGAGCCGATGAGGAGATATCTGATGGAGGTTCTCCACGAGTCATCGTATTAGGATACGATGGACTCCCTATACAGCCGATAGCCCCACCATCACCGAATTACATAACTGACTCCGAGGAGCCACAGACACCACCAGTACCACGAGACGAGGATGAGCGGTGAGCCTATGTTCATACAGCCACATGATCCTGACTACGTGCCAGGGTATATAGTCTTCTGGGCACTGTATTCAGGATAGGTGGCTGTAATGAACATAGGCTCACGCTCATCCTGTTCCCGTTGTACATGCGTAGGTCTGTGGCTCCTCGGAGTCAGTTATGTAATCCGGTGATGGTGGGGCTACCGGCTGTATAGGGAGTCCATCGTATCCCTAATACGATGACTCGTGGAGAACCTCCATCAGATATCTCCTCATCGGCTCCCCAAAATACCCTTCCTGGCTCAGAGTCGGTGTAGACGAAAGTGTAGGTAACCGTAGATGATGCAGAAGACATGACTGCTGTAAAAAAAAGAAAAAATAACTTATATAAGTATAAATTTTAAGACTCTTATAGTAATATACGTAATATAATTTATATACTCGTATATATCAATTATGCAAGCACTTAGTAACCACTAATGCTAAAACAGTGTATGTCATGTAAGCGCATATGCTGGATTGCAGACAAGTAATGTATGTGTGTCTCGTGCAAACCCTATTTGTAAATGCAGTGTTTGAAAATGGTTATAGTCCAGACAAAAACTTTTGACCTGGTTCTCTATAACCTTGGCTCTGATACCAATCTGTAACACCCCCAAATATGGGTAGCAGCGAAATGTTGAATATCCGAGGGCATTACTTCATAGAATAGCACAAGATATGAGAACGACCACTAAACGTGCCGTTTCAAAAAGATACATTGGATTAACAAAATATTTGTTCATTACATAAGATCATGGCTTTAAATTGTTCGACAATATAAGTAAAGATTTCGGTTTATAACAAATGTTCTCAAAATATAATACGCCCCAAATCTTTTAGTAGGACTCTCCTAAGATGTGGACCCGATGTATCTTTGGCACCTCGTGCCTTATTGACCTGAGAAAACATCATAAAGTTGGTGAATTCATAGGTTTATGTAAATCAATAGTAGGACCGCAAGATTTCCAAGTGTATAATTAAGCAACAGATGCAAACATCATAAAAAGTAATTATGTTTTCCTAAGCTCATGACACTGAAGCTCGACATGTATGAATGAAAATAAATTGCCAACATTGGCCCGTGAATGATGTTACTAACCTCGCACCATCCTAAAATCCGACATGGTATACGTTTGTTGTCCGGCAAACCAGCACAGTGAGCGCTACTCACCCAAACGGGGATTTGTCAATCCCAAATAGATCTATTTATAACATTCGCGCTCACAATCTAGTAATTGACAGTTCATGATAAGGGCTCAGTGGGTTATCGCTACTTAGGCAAACACGTAATCATAGTATAAAATGTACACTTGCGTCCAATTTGTAAAACAAAGCATGTTCTCACCCCAAAGATGTAAATCATTTAAATAATTGTAAAATATAGGGGCCATTGAATCACCTGAGTAGGTGGCTTGGTACCTCTGTAATTGATAAATTATAATCCAATTATGGCAACATGAAACACACTGTAATAATACCTAAGTAAATAAGGCTTAGACTTGTCTATTAAAGTTTAGGCTAACGACTTAATGCATAAACTACAATAAATTGTTAGTTTAATATTATATTTACTATAATATATATATATATATATTTTATATATATATATTTTATTTATATATATATATATATATAATATATTGTTATCATTGTGCTGGTGGTCGCCACTTGTTTATTGATTTGTCTTTTAATTGTTGGCTCTTGGGAGTATACAACTAAGGAGATATATAGTTAATAAATATACATTATTAACTGATAGTTTATACACCCCGATAAACTTTGGACTTTAAATACAATAATACTTTTATTATATTAAGTCCAGTCCGACACTTCAAGTATTTATAAAATCATTTAAGTTTTATAACATACTTTTAAGTTTCTAAGTTTTATCACTTTAGTCCTTTTATTTAAGTTTGGTTAAATTACACTTTTTAACCCCTAACTTTCCAAGTTGTCACTTTTAG
Source organism: Tanacetum coccineum (assembly GCA_026074375.1). Lineage (NCBI taxonomy): Eukaryota > Viridiplantae > Streptophyta > Magnoliopsida > Asterales > Asteraceae > Tanacetum > Tanacetum coccineum. The sequence goes on from BQNB010035659.1 coordinate 16,639, forward strand.
TCCTTTAACTTTATAAATGTTATACTTTTAATATAAGTTATTTCAAAACAGTACCTTGTGTTTGAAATATGTCAAAAACAATCCTTAGACTCATAAAAATCAATATTTACAGTTTACACCTTTTAGTTTGCACTTTGACACTTTTAGTCCCTAAATTTGTAAAAATCACATTTTAAGCCTGTTTAAATTCTAAGAAGTGGCAACAAGTTTTATTAAGCTCCAATAAGCCATATAAGCTGTGGCAACTTATAAATAAGCTCAGATGTGCTTATTTAGGCTTATTATGCCTTGTTGGGCTCGTTAAAGCCCGTTAAGCAAAATTAATGGTCCAATTTAGATTTTCAAAGCACATAAGCTCTCATTAAGCTCATTTAAACTTAATGAAACTATTGATGCTAAAAAATAAGCTCGGGTAAGCTTATTCGAGCTTATTGGGCTCGTTAGTCCAATAACCTTAACCCGAAAGGTTTTTAAAAGTCCATTAGGGTTTCATATATGATCCAACTTATTTTTCTTATCTCAATAAGCACTTATGGGTCTGTTTTTATTGCTCGGCTTATTTATAAGCCAATAAGCTCGTTAATGGGCTTTTGAGTCCAATAAGAACTCGATAAGGTTTATACATGATCCAACTAGTCCATTTTAGGTCCATTAGCATTTTCTAAGTCAATAGCTTATTAAACTGTATAAGGCTTACACCATAGTTGTTTAGCTTTATTATGGCTTATGGGCTCGCGTTTGGATACTGCAATGGGTCGTCAACCCCAATAAGGGTTCGGCTAGATTTTCTAAGGTATACTAAGGTCCATATGAGTTCAATAAGCACTTTAGGCTTCTTAATAAGCTCGTGGAGCTTATTAATAAGCCGTGGCCTAGTAGACGTGGCCTGTTTGGACAATTCAAATTTAACGAAACCAATTATAGCCCATTAAGCTCGCTAGTTAGTTTCTATGGTTTGAAACCTTACGATAAGCACTCGATAAGCAATTATTACTCGTGTTTTACTACATGAATTCGTCTTATTAGCTCGTACATTGGTTCCCAAGTTAAGACATCTTGTGTACTATGTAAAGTTTACACATATATTTTTTTATTGAAAATATATAGGGTGTTATTCTTATAAGTTCCTATTCTTGTTTTAAAAACTTAAAAAGCTTAGGATTGGTCGCAAAGCTCTTGGTAGATCAAGATAATGAGATGTCCAGAGATCTTTTTAGGAAGATATTCATGCAGGTTAAAAGACCAAGAAGATGAAGTGTTTGGAAGAATCCTCTTAGAGAACAAGGTTTAATTCAAGAAACTTGATGATTTGGAGGTAAATCACAAGTTTAGGGGATGATTTTTGGGAATTAAAAGTCTTCATACTTAGTACTGCCAAGCTAAGAGTTAGTACTGCTCAAGTTATAACTGCCAGTACTAACGTTAGTACTGCGAGTACTAACTTAAGATTGCTGAAGGACTTAAGACTGCTGGATGAAGATTAAGACTGCTAAAGTATAAAGACGTGTCAAGTGATTTGTATTGACTTATTCAGTGTATATCTTATAAAGTTAGAAAGATACGTATAAGATTAGAATTATAGAAGATTTGTAGTTATCTTATAAAGGACTCCTTAGTGTATAAAAGAAGATCCTAAGTTATGGTGTTAGTAAGACGTTTTTGATATATTGCTTCAAGCTTGTAAACCCTAGTACACAGAGTACTCGTATTATTGATAATAATAATATTGGAGCTTTTTAGTAATATCATTGTTCATACAGTTTACTGTTTTATTAATATTCTTTTAATTATTAAAGATTAGATTCCGCATACTCTTTAGTATTCACAAAGTTTTTATCATAGTTGTTTTGGATTTATCCAAAGTAACTTAACCTTTACAAGCTAAGGAATCGATCTTAAGTTATAATCAACAGATAGGTATTTTTTATGAGTTAAAACCTTAAAATAATGTCAGTACATCTTAATACGAATCCGTGGACATAAAGAATGCGAAAAACGGATGTAACACGAAGAAGTTATGGTCAAAACAAGATTTGAACAATACCGGCAAAAATAGTGTTTCTATATAATCTGGCAGAGTTGGTTTTTGTAATTTTGACCCCTTTCGGGTCCGAACCGGCTTAAGTATAAAACTAGAAACTTGCGTGGAATGATTTTTCGGTAAAGTATTAAAAGTTTTGAAGCCCGAAAGTGTAAAACGGAAGAGTTATTCTTAATTAAACTTGGACTATTTTTTTGAAATTACCATAAATTTTTTGCGCAAATTTTTATATAACATCAAAGCTGTTAGGAATAGTAAATTATGTTTTCAGACGTTTTCGGATGTTTTCGGGTCGGGTTTTTAGATAGATAAGTTACCAAACTATCAACTTTTGTTCACCTAAGTTACTAAACTTTTTTTTGTTCATTTGGGTTACTGGACTATCAAAACCGGTTAAATTTAGTATAGAACTATCGGTGACCGGTTGCTAGTGTTTGTAACACCCCCAAATTGGGTCGCAACGGAATAATGAGTCCAGGAGCGTTACTTCATAGATCAATAGCACAAGATATGAGAACAACCTCTAAAAGAGTCGTTTAAAATACGATACATTGGATTTATTGAAATTGTTTAATACAAAGCGCAACGGCTTAAATTGTTCAACATTTGATAACAAAGATTTTAGATCATAACAAAAATCCCAAGATGTAATGACTCTAAATCTTTTATGCATGACTCCCCAAAAGAGTATCCCCAATGTATCCTTAGCACCTCGTGCCTCATTGACCTGAGAAAACATGCTTTAAAACGTCAACATAAAGTTGGTGAATTCATAGGTTTATGTAAATATAATGTAGGACCGCAAGATTTCCAAGTGTATGATAATGCAACAGATGCAAACATCACAAAGTGTAATTACGTTTCCCTAAGCTCATGACACTGAAGCTCGACATGTATGAATTGCAATATAAATTGCCAACATTGCCCTTGATGATGTTCTAACCCGCAACATCCCAAATCCGACATGGTATACGTCCGTTGTCCGGCAAACCGGCACAGTGAGTGCTACTCACCCGAACGGGGATGTCAATCCCAAATAGATCTATTTATAACATTCGCGCTCACACAAAGTAATTGACAGTTCATGATAATGGGCACAGTGGGTTATCGCTACTTAGGCAAACACGTAATCATGATAAAATGTACACTTGCGTCCAATTTGTAAAACAATGCATGTTTCTCACCCCAAAAGTTGTAAATCATTGATATAGTAAAACATGGGGCTATGAACTCACCTTAGTGAATAAACTGATGTATATGAATCAAGTGAATGGAAACGTCACGGATAAGACCGAATGCAACCTAATTAAATATAGGCCGTATGAGTACAATGTACTTAATAATACTACATCACAAGTTATATAGTTACACCACCACCTAATAGTCTTTGTTTAGTTTTAAATGTCAAAACAATGTTTAAACCGTACTTTATTGAATAAAGGTGTTTGTATTTGTATCCGTAAAATAAAGTGTGGTTTTCGTCTCACAATTGATTGTTTGTTAATAATACATGTTTTAATATTATTATTGATTATATAATGATATTATATAATTGGTTTAATTGTTTTTATAAAATAGTGTACAAAAGTAAAAATAGTGCATACGGTTTTATAAACCTCGTATCTTTATCGTTTTAACTCCGTTTCAAGTGTTTCTTATGTCCACGGTTTCGTATTAAGAAAATCTATCAAAATATTATATTTATAATATTTATGCCCCTGATGAACAGTAGTTCTAATTTTTTTATAAAATTATATAAACTACTTTTATATAATTAATCGTCGTAACCTTCCAAAAGTCATAACTTATATCTTATTTAATCCGTTTCGCTAAAAAACAAATTAAGTGTTCTTACATGTAGATGGATTCGTATTGAAAAGTCTAATCAAATTTTATATTATATTATATGGAAAAATGTATAAGTAGATTGTTATGAACTAAGTAATAATAAGACTGAAAGTGTTTTAAAGAGAATCAGTTTTTCTTATAACTTTAATTATTGAAATCGTATTTTAATTGTGTCTCCGTTCGTTTTAATTCGGTTTTTAGTCGATTCCTAATGTCACGTCTTCGTAATTAAAAACTTATTTAGGAAAAATATTTCCCTACAGTATACTATCGTGAACAGTAACTTATTTTTATAAATTTACTTTTAAAAAAATACCTTTTTACTTAAACTTGTAAATAACGTATCACCTTCCTTTTAAATCCGTTTTTCGAGTTTCTTACATGTTTGGATTAGTCATGAAAAGTACTATTTTTATAAAATATCTCCCGTAATATACCAGGTCTGAAATAGTAGGTATTTGTATAAAATAACTTTTATCCATTTAATTATTATAACCTTATCTTAAATATAGTCATTTAACACAACCTAAAATCATGTCTCCTTCGTTATTGTCGGTTTTTCAAGTTTCTTATATGCTTACGATCCTTATGATAAGTCAAACCAATTTCAAAAAACCGTCCTACAAAATTTCCAAGAATTACGTAATGAATAAAATATAAAATCCATACTTTATTAAACGAATTCTAACAGTAGGTATATAAAATTAATTAGGGTTTTGTGATTAATAAAACAAGTTTTATAATTCCTTTTATTTAGAAACTTTGCACCATTCTTTAACAAGTGTCTATACCTATTTTCTCACATTATATTAAATCCTTATAAATGTCCACAATACTTGTCCAAATGAAATCCATGTCCTCGGGATATTTTTATACATAACTTTGTATTAATTTTCAATGAAAATAATTACAAACTTAAACTCTAATCAACAAGTACTTATAAGTAAGTAGATTTGTACTTCAGTTCATGTATTTATTTAATCATAATTCTTATAAATTTTGAACCTACACTATTGTCTTGTAATATCTCAAAGTCATAAAAATTAATTCTAGATGGTGGTTAACTACTACGCTCTAACAAGCATGTAACATAAGATAATGAATGAATGGAAATGAAATACGTTAAATGGACCTTATAGAGATGGGAGAATGATGAAAACAACTAAAAACCCTAACAGATACTCACAGCTTCCAAATTCAAAACCCTAGAATCAGAGAAAACCCTAAATATGTTTTCTTAATAGAAATCCTTGTTGAAACCCAAAATCCAAGTTTGTAATAACCTTGTGTAACCTTAGATGATCCAACTTTTTCTATATCCCTTATCTTTATAAACATTAAAATTAACCTTTTTTTTAGAAGGAACACTGAATTACTTGGAATGCTTTATAAAAGTCAAAAGAATATGAAACCTTATGGGAAATGTTTGACCGTAGGTTTTGCGTTAAATATAGGACGAGTTTTTGTATTTAAAGTTAATTTGTTGGAGTATGCAAATGTGCTAGGTTCCTTGGAACTTTCTGTGTTAGAATGATTGTGTGTACCTTATACCACCTAAGAAGGAAACGATAGGGTAGTTGTGTGTTTTGAGTACATGGATGTAGAAGACTTCAGACCTCCTCCCTATGAAACCCTTATTCGAGTTACAGTGAAAATGGGAGTAGGGTACAAGTGAAGTGCCAATTTATGGATACATGGGATACATGGTACTTCTTGTAAGGTTTATGAGTTGTAAAGTATAACTTAGTGGAGAGTTTTGGTTTTATTTCATATACATACATGTTGGATCCGGTTTTCTTTGTTTATAAGTAGAAAAGGAATTAATTTTTATGTATTGGGTATAAAAGTGAGTATTGGTTTGAGTATAGATAGGTATAGGTGCTTCCGGGAGAAACTTAGACTATGAAGGATGTAATTTATTACGAAACGTAAGAACCAATAAAAATAAATTATGAAAAGTTATAAATTATCTTTTTGTATAACCCTATAACATTTGCTTGACACCTAAAATTTATTTGGTTTGGTCTGGGTTAGGTCCGTTTAAGTTGAATGGATGATTTTTAAGTTTACACGCTGCTCGCGCGAGAGACTATAAGATAAAAATTAAAGCGAACGCGTAGAAAACCTAAAAAAATAAATAATCGAGAAATTGAATTGATGTGCGGGAAATGACCTGAAAATGTGACGATTTTTACTTAACATATCATCTAGGTCATTGATCTTGTGGATCTATGAGGAAATACTTATTTCAAAAAATTCACAAGATGAGTGACATAGTATCCTTGAATAATTATGATGATGAGATCGCTTTTTGTAAGTGTGCACTCTCACTTTTAAGTATTTGCGATCTTGAGTCTAGTCCAACATATATTTCAATGATGTCCCATGATCATAACACATAATATCTCTACTAATAAAGACAGTCTTCTCAACGTTTTCTATACTGTAAGATATTCTATTTTTTTAATATGTATTATGTAACTTTGCTTTTTAACCAAGCTTATGTTGTTAGCATAAACTTGCTTCTACTAATAAAGCGAGTATCATCTCAATTAAATATCAACTCTAGTGTATAATAAATCAACACTATGCTACTCCATAATAAATTATGACTACTTCTTTAGTAATTTTTGGGTGAATCACAAAAACCTACTGTTTTGTGTTTCATAAGGGATGTCTTTCTATGATTATCACAAGTTTGTCCATAGTTATTTATAATTAATTCTTGGTATTTAGTTGATAATTATTCATTGAGTGATTGTTTCTGCTATTTGCTGTCATTAGTGTCCGATGGTTGCATAGTCTCCCTAACATATTGGTGTTTGGGTATGTTGGTTGGGAGATATAGTATTTTTTTATTATTTTATTGTTTTGGGTGTTAGTAAATTGAAAGAGGTAAGCGGCGGTGTTCAAATTTGTAGAAGGTGACGTGGTGGATTTGGCTTTTAAAAGAGGGTTGTTTTTTTGTTTTATTGTAGTTGTTTTTTTTTGTTGGGTTATTTAAATGTGGGGATAGGGGAGGGTTGATCTAACGGTATTGGGGAGTGGGTTGTATAAACGGGCATTGAGGAGTTTTGATAAGGGGTGTACATAGAGTGTGTGGGGTGAGTGTTCTAAAAATAAGATAAATAAACACTTGTATTTTGCTTATATGCTTATTAACCTTGCCCTAAAATCATCAATATGATAGGAAAACCTAATTGGGTTTTTTTATTTTGAGCTTAGTGAGCTGGCTTTTTGCTGCTAGGCTCCTTAGGAAAACTTTTATTGCTTAGGTGAGTTTTGCTTTGTAACAGGAAGGAAAAAAACGGTGAGAGGTGAAAAACAAATGAGGAAGAGAGAGAAGGATATATGAAAGAGGATAAATTTGTTTTGTTTTTCAAATTGTACAGTTAGGTTTTTCCACAAGTTTACATGTGCAAATGGGGAAGTTGAAGTGTGATAAATTTATTTGTTGGTGTTTAATTAAATTATGCCTTTTTTATTTTGCTATACATGTATTTATTATTAGATTCTTTTAATTATTAGTTTTGGAAGTAAAGTATATTGGAACAGGATTTGAAAACACCTTTAATAACCAAAACCATTTGACTAGGCTTAACGTAAGTGTCAAGTACATTCGCCCCCATTTAGTGGGACTTAAGGTTTCCATTCATGTGTTCAATCTCATCAAGTGAGATAAATCATTTGAGTTTCACTCAATGATATTTCATATTGTACTCAGACTTAATTCACCACATATTATTCTAAGCTTACATGTTTCATCTCCTAAAATACTTACAAGAAACTTTATTTCAATCTAAGGGATAAGATCTTACTTAGATAAATAAATTATTTCTAATTATGTTCAATAACATAATCTATTTTTGAAAAGTAAAAACAAATTTACTCCCACTAGCTTTAAGATGTACTCATGAGATATCTTATTTATAATTCAAAAATCAAATCCAACAAGTGATTTATTTAACAATTAAACTTAAGATTATGCTTATTTGATGCATGTTTATAATCCATGCTTGGATTCTAACATTTTTGTATGCTTTTTAAAGATTATATTAGATCAATAAACTTTATGTTTGATGTTACCCTATTGTCTTCGCAAAGTAGTATGTGATTTAATAAAGAAGTTCGTTAAATGATTCTCATAGTGTTGTGTCATATTCCTTCCAAGAAACAAGTATGACAATTTAATCATCTTTTTATATTTAAAGTTCATAAATGAGGAAGTTTTAATCATAATCAACTACTTAAAAATAAGTAAACACTTATATCATTTGACGTGCAATAAATATGTATACAACATTGTCCTTATGAGTATTCTGTAAAAAGAAACTCATTTAAACCTCATCATCAAATCGATAGGTTAAAGATAAAACAAATTCCAAGAATATGATTATCTCCTTTAGGACAACATCTCTTCATTCATAGTCTTTGAGTCATTCATTAAATCCAAGATCTAATCATGCATCTCCTATGGTTAGCAGGTTCATAATGATCCTCTAACTCATAATCCTCACCATTGATATAGAAACATATCATGAGGTATCTATGCGGATCTATGAATATGAGTAATCATCATTAAGGTTGATCATTTTCATGTATAGTCTTAGTATAACATTCGCTAGTGCGTTTAGAAGGTTTATGTATCTTCTTCTTGAAATAATTCAAGACCTACAATACTTCCACTCGCTTCTTGTACATTTAGAAGAGTGTTTTCAATATATTCAGCATGAATGAGCGTAGTGAAATCTTTGTGCATAATGTGGGTGTAGAAATGGCATCCCATCATTTCCTTTGGGTATCTAACAAAATACACTTAACAATTCTAGGCATTTGTCAATAATAAACTCCAGGAGATTTTTACCTAATTTAAAACTTCAATCAAGACACAATGAGATTCATCTCATTTTATCTTAATTAAGCTTCTAGGTTGGAGTCTAATTAGGTATATCCATGACATACTTAATTATCTAACCTTGATCTCTTTTAGGAGTTAAATAAGTTAAGGTCAATATCAATATAGAGTTTGATTACCCTTGTTGGACATACCATAAAATGTGGTATTCCAATAAGACTGATCTTATACTTTATGGCTTTTCCTATTATACCAGCTTAAGTTAAAACGTAATGGTATCAATAGTATTACTAAGCCAATTGCATCCTTTTATAAGTCCTTGATCAAGTCAATGAGTTAATGTGTATGTACTAACATGTAGACATAAACATCTAATATATTACTATTCGTTGTTAAGTCTATTTTCAGTCCAGTAAAGTACTTTATGTACATGCGTCTTTAAACTAGAAGAAGCTTAACAATTAAAGCTAAAGTTATTTTATTAGTAAATTTCAAAGTTAATTGCAACCTACATGTTTATGATTTCCAATGAAAACTAATCATGTTGCTTGTCTTTTTTGTACGTGGACACATTCTCTTTTAGGGCTACATACATTAAATGTGTAGGAGTCCTAGTAGAGTAATAGTTTTCTTACTTTGCAGTCAAGAAACCATTAGTCATATTGTTTAAGTTGTTCCTTTGACACAATAGAATTTCTCCCCATTGTACAAGGTATAACTTTTTGCATAAGCAACACACACTGTAGTTAGTTTGTTTGTATTAACAATATGACAGTGTCAAGGGCATGCTAGTACTAAATGATTAGATGACTTTGTCTAGTAATAAGGAGATCGTGATAACTATCAAAGATAAGACATTAAATGAGAAGCGACCATTCAAACTGGCAAACAAGTCATCAAAGATAATGAGCACATAGTTGTTTCTTTACTAAATAAAGATTGTTTCACACTGAAAGTAAGTTTTGATTTCAAGCCAAGCCCAGAAAATGAGAAAATTAGGACGCTTGTAAGGAAAAAACTCATACAAAACTCACTGAATTCGAAACATTGCAAGTTTTTCATTTTAATTTATAAAATGCACTACTCCCACTCGATCTGGCAACATTAAGAGTGTTCTTTACTAGTGAAAGTAATTGCAATTTATCTTTCCATTTATTGAATATCTACACATTATTGCTAATGTGAAACATTGGAGACTAGTAAGCAAGTACTTAGATATGCAAATAAGTATGTTCAAGTTCTAGCCATCTCAGCTATTTATTAACTTGAAAAATTGGCATGCAATTCCTCCTTTATCAGCTCACTTTACCTCAAGGGTGTGTAGCGTCTCTTACTGGTTTAAGGAAACAGCTATAGACACGAGTTCTCTAGTTATTGCCTTTTACAGTATTGCGGTGATATTTTCGTCTTCCAATCAAACCTCATAAATATGTCTTGTTTACAACAAGATATTTTAATCTTGGTAGCTATAGACCCAAGTTCTACTTGAGTCATCTATTAGTAGTAGTTATGTTAAAGTTTAAGAGAGTAGTATAAGTAGTTTGTGAGTTAAGTAGTTAGATAGTTAAGTAGTAAAGTGTAAGTGTAGTAGTATTATGGTATGGTTTATGTAAAGAGACTGGTTTTATTATGTGATTCAAACTGATTTCAAAGACCGCCAAAAAGGATATTAAAAGCAATCTTGAAAGATAGAAGCACAATTACCTATAACATGAAGTTTTGGTATGAGTTCGCATTAGATTTAGTGATGAGTAGATAATTCTTTCATTCCTATTATAACTTTTCCTGCAAGTGAAAAGTATAGGAAATAGTCTTATTTTCCCAAGGAAAATAGACACAGTTTGTCTTCCACAAGTAAGAACAAACCTCTGTTTACGGTATACGTTGCATTAATACATTAAAAGAACTTGCAAAGTTCATTTTTAGTATTTTTAATAATTCATCCCTTAAAAAATTAAATACCCATGTTTATATGAATAAACAATTAATTTTAGAAGGGTCTAAGATCTAACTTGACGTTCTAACATTAATGCAGTTGATCTATTAGAAATGGTATAACTCAAAAGGTAATATGCGAGAGATAATTGCCAACATGTGCAACTCTTAGCCATTATGGGGCACAAGGCAATACAATCCAAAATTATAATGTCAAGTAGCCTGTTTTACCCCATTGTATGCCTCGGGTCGAAGGTCTGACCAACCATACTCAATATAAGTCGTCCAATACAAAATCTATAATTTTATAGTCTCAGTTCTGACCATACGATTGTTATATTACCTTGTTTTGTAATTCACCTAAGACTGTCTTAAAGTAAAAAAACAAACTCAAGGAATAGCCTGGTGGTGGTGTAGTTGACCTAACCGGTGATGAAGATCCTACTGATGAAGATAGAGATACTAGAATGGGTGATTCAACAGGAGTCTTAGTGTCTTTAGGTGGTGAAATCTTCTTGAGAGAAAAGAAACCTCGAGAATCAAACATTGGTGATAGTGATAATACTGGAGATGGAGGTAAAACAGCTGGTAGAGCAATAATAGCTTGAGGTGGTGGAATAGCATCATATGCTTGCATGACCTTCATATATGGGTCATCATGAAAAGGTGAGAGGGCTAGTAAGGCTAAAAGATACTTAGTTAAATCATCTGAAGAGTTAGGAGAGGTGTTTCCCGGTGTGACTGGGGAACAGCCCGGTGAAGTCGGAATATAGTTATGAGCATTTATAGAAGAAAAAGCATCCTTCACATCATAATCAGAAGGGATAGAAGGGTGGGTGTATGAAGACATAATTGTATAACAACCCAGTGGAAATAACATAAGTTATTTATATAATAGTATAATAGTTATGTATTATCTGCTACGCAAATCTCTTACATACACTATTCGGGGAAATGCAGTGGCATAGAGGACTTTCTTGGATAGAAAAGTAGTTATAGTTTAGGTTTTACCCTTGTTCTCTATAACCATGAGCTCTGATACCACTCTGTAACACCCTTATTTTGACAAATATAGCAACGAAAGCTAATCTGGGGTATTACTTCATGGATCAACAGACATAATCAAAGAAAATGACTCATAAAGAAATGTTTTGGAAAATTTAGTTATCATTCAATATAATTAGAGTTTTATAAAGGCAGATCCCAAAATCTAGAAACATAAAGTTTGAATGATAACAGTTGGACGTCCTCAAGTCCGTTCCACTCCGTGTCATAAGTTGCTCAATTACCTGGGATAAACATGCTAAAAAGGGTCAACACAAAGGTTGAGTGAATTTCATAAGTTTGAAATGTAATAGTTGAATACAAGTTATCATAATGGAAATATTTGCATTGCAGGGACAATTATCATGGAAAAAAAAATATTATTGCATCTAAGCTTATGACACCAATACGTTAACATGGACATCACCGTAGTGACATTAGTTGGGGAACAGATGTCCTCGTGGAAAGGTAACTTGCTAAGGTTACCCATTAAGTCAAATATAGTGCATTTGGCTACCACAAGCATAGGTATACCAACGAGAGTCGTCACCCCCAATAGATCTATTCACAATATTTGCGTTTACTCGCAAGTAATTAATGGTTCATGATATGGAAATAGTGGCACTGGAAGGTACTTAGGCAATAATATATCCGGATAGCATACAGTTGGAAAAAGACTTGCATTCATAGTTTAAGCATGTATCCCCCTCGCGGGTTTATGAAGTATTCAAAAGATTTAAAAGCGAGGCTACGAACTCACAATATCGGTTTTAAGTACTTGTGTATATTAAAAATAGTTGAGCATGTATCCCCCTCGCGGGTTTATATAACATTCAAAAGATTGAAATGCGAGGCTATGAACTCACAATATCGGTTTTAAGTACTTGTGTATATTAAAAACAATTAAGCATGTATCCCCCTCGCGGGTTTATAAAACATTCAAAAGATTGAAATGCGAGACTATGAACTCACCTTAACAGTACAGGGAAATCTGATTGATGGAAAAAGTATATCAAGAGGAAAGTGTCCGTATGGTAGTATAATGTTATCTACCCGAACGTGGAAATTCAGTGTAATTAGAAGTAAAACGGCTTCAACACGCAACCTGAGGTAATAAGTTAAGTCTTAGTTTGATGGTAAAGTTTTAAGGAATATCACTTTGACTGAATAGTTATGGAAATATTGCATCATTGTTCAGGCAATCATAATCCAGAGGCCATGTAGTATCGTTTGAGGAGCTAGGGCACTTTAAATCGTAAACCCAACAAACTCGTCAAAATGAATACCCAAATGGAACCCCTCACATGAATTTTCCTAGTAACGTGATACGATAATATTTTGAGTTACTTCAAAAGCTAGTCGATGATAAATTATGTTTAATATATAACGTAATTAATTTATAATGCGTCGATCCTTAGTTAATATTAATAAATGTGTCGAGGTTTAATAAAATCGGGTTTTATAATATTTATTTATGTTTTTATAATTTATATGAAAATATAATATTTCATATTTTTAAGAATATCAAATTGGCAATAAATACCCTTGGTTTATAAATAATTACATAATTAATCCTTCATATATAAAGTATATATAAATTAATCCCTTGATTTTAAAACTTGGCAAGACAAGCCCTTGGAGTTATAACTTTATATAATTTACAGAAATGGCCCTTGTAGTTAATATTTTCCAAAAGTTACAATATATACCCTTGCATGAAAATTAATTTACAAAACAAGTCCAAATTCCATGCAAGCTTATTTTAGGTTTCTAAAAGAGATTTGCATGTTAAAGCTTATCATAATAAGCTAAATTAAGTAGAGTTTATGAGCTTATAGCTTATGAAAAAGGTTTACGAGTTTAAAAATACAAAATGGGTTCGTTTGGTTTCAAAAATTAATCCAACGGGTTTAGGCTTTTAAGACATGATAAAAAGCTTATAGAAATGACTAATAAACTTATAGAAATAGCTTGTAACAGCAGCTTATGACATTAGCTTATAGAAATAAAGAAAACGATTATTAGGGTTTCATTAAGGCACGTTTGGTTAGAAATTTAAAATGCATGGTTTTGAGCTCTAATCTTTTAACAAGAGTGTAAACATGATCATAAGGGACTAATTAAAGATTCAAAACATAAAACGAGCTTATAGAACAAGGATTCGATCTTATAACTTTGAAAACGGGTCGTATGAGGGTTTTAGTACTCGTACGCCTAGTAATAATTTCACATGGCTTCTTCTCTTGGTTCTTGGCTTCACTCCTGGTCTTGTGGCTTCTCTTGTTCCTCCTTGGCTACTTAGAACTCCATTGATGTTTGAGAAATGAGTTTGAAGGGTGTGAGTTTGAATGTGATAGGGTGCGTCCTATTTATAGTACTCAAAAACTTGGTGGCCAAGGTTTTAGATTAGAGTGGGGAGCAAGGACCTGTAGAGTGGTGATTAAGGATAGCTAGGGATGAGTATGGTAAGTTAGGAAGGTAGGATTGCAAGGTGGTGATGTGTGGAAGGGGTTATGTGGCCGCGGTATTTATGAAACAACAAGGGGGTGATGTGGCTTGCTTGGTGGCCAAGAGTTAGAAGGGAGGTGCTTTTAAGTAGCTTGGAGACATAAGGGTGATGTCATAGAGGTGGTAGGGAGCTAGGTTGGGTTTAAAATGGGTAAAAATGGGTAAAAGAGGGTGTCGGGTTTGATTTTAGTTTGGATTAGGATTTAGGGTTTTTTAAACATGTACATTCAAATGAAATGGAGGGAAACGTTGTTTAAATGTCATGGATTAGAGTTTGCACCTTGCGCTTAAGTAGCTTGTATGAATTCTTTAAAAAAATGGAGGTAAAACGGCTATTTTGAATATCGTGCTTTAATGGTTTGTACTTTATGCATTAAAAGAGTTGTACATTATTTTGGAGGGAATTCATATTTGAATTTTATGCATAGATTATTTATACACTTGATTTGTTCACTTGTACATTTATTTTGAATGTATACATTACATAGAATTAGGGTTTTGACCTAAACAATAACGAATAATGTTCATTTGGAAATAACGTTATAAAAACTATGTTAAATAGATAACATACATGATAAAATGGATAATATATCATTGACTTGACATGTTATGATGTTTGCTTGATGTAAATGTAGATAGAATAGGCATAGGTAGTTGCGTGAGCTCGTTTACTTTAGAAATGTAAACTAGGTTACATAATGGAATGGAATGAAACGAAAATTTATTCCCGTGAAAAAGTAGTACTTAAGATAATAAGTAGATATTACATTGATGAAAATACTGGAAATTATGGGTTGTTATATGCCGGGACACAACCCGGAATGTATTTTTAATTTTTATCGAGTCTGTCTTCCCAGACTATCTATACGGCGTATCAAAACCCCATGGATATGGCGTATCGACTATCTGGACGTTATCCAATCTTTATTTTCAGCACAGTCTATACGACGTATTCATTAAATGAATACAGCGTATAGAAGTATTAATACGGCATATCCTGGGGAATGGATACGGCGAATCAACTTCTTGTACAGTTTTAGGTATTTACTTCAAGTCTAACCAAACGAATACACGAAGATAGAATTGCATTTGTTTTATGAGAATTTACATAGGACCTCGTGAATGAAATATCGACGAATATTGGTGGAGAATTTACAAATCTGGAGATCCTGAAGTGTTGGAGTCTTGAAACTTCAAAACGGTTGTTCAACACACAATCTTGCTCAATAAAGCTACATAGAGCATCACTAACGAGCAAATATTAGGGGAGTTTCTCATTCTACTTCTTTTTAATTCTCGTATTTAATTTTTTATCTATACAATGTGGAAGTTGTATAATTCAAGTGGGGGTGGAATTAGAATGTTTACTTGTCCTATTTTTCATATTAAAATGCTTAAATTATGCTCAAATTAAAAAAAATCAAGCATACTTTTGTAAAATTACTTGATACATAACCCGCACACAATAACCCTTGTTTGATATTGTGAGGATTTAACCTTTCCATTTCCAAATGTTTACCCAAATTCCACAAAATATGAGTGTGCCGGTAATGTTGTAGACTTTAGAACTTGGCTTGGTATATCACTCGAGACCACAGTGATGAGTATTATGTAGTAACTTGTTTAAATTGGTAAATCTTAGGATTACACCTAAATCGCCTTTACATATTGCTTATTAACTAACTACACCAGTTAGTTAACCTCCAGTTTAAACCCTTTTCCACTCTCATCTTTAGAGTGATGTTCCACTAGAACAACCCGTAGAGCCAATCCTTTAGGAATTACACCAACTATTTATTTCGTTACACCCTTACACCTTAATCTACCCTGTTAGATCAAGTTTAATTTACAGTTGCTAGTTGCTTAAAGTGTAAAGTTTGTATTTCCCGAGTCTTGTGTCATTTTCAATCTTTGGTGCGGTTAGAAATTTACACATTGCAAATGGGAATGTATATTAGTAGTCAAAACTCATGTGATTTTACTACCATCACAATTATTGGTGAATCCGAAGAACGAAGGAACTATCAAAGAAATTATCCGGATTTATTATGATCGGGAAGATTGTGAAACTACACCGAGATTTGAAGAATAGTTAGCAAAAAAATGCAAAAAAAAGAGAGAGAGATAGAAAGTTTGAAGATAATCGTTTTGCAAAGAGCATTACTGAAGGAATTACATGAAGGATTGATTATTCGTTGATACGTCTAAAAAATCAACGATGTAGAGTATTGTACAAAGTGGAAGATATCGCCACTTACCTTGTAGAGTATGTAAAGTTTTGGGATGATTGGGAAGTTGACCGTTACGGGAACGCCAACTTTGGTTGTTGTTTTTGATCAATGATCAAGACGTTGTAAATAGTTGTGTCTTTATCATGGTAACGGTCGGGAAAAAGTGTCTAGCAACTTGTACTTTAGGCTTAATCTATTTGTTTCTTGATTTTTATTTAACAACAATTTACTTCTCTCTCATCTGATGATTGGCCGTTGGATTTATGCGAATGAGGATTTATACGAACATGCATGTCTATTTCGTCGTTACGGCCAAGTATGCATGTCTCGTACCTCGTTGGTTTACCACTTTTGGTGAAAGTTAGAAGGTTCCTACCCTATATCATTCTTCATCCTAACCGTTGGTTAAATTCTAATAAGGATGTGATCGAACACACATGTCTATTCTGTTGTTACGGCCATCTATGTGTGCTTAAGTTGCATTGTTGGGGTGGTACTTCTGGTGAAAGATTGTAGAATGATCAACCGTAAGCCTTTCCATACAAAAAACCATATTTACCTTTATAAACTTGTTACTCCTTTGCTTTAGTGGTGGAGATGTGTATCCTTGCCAAGCTTATGATATAATACTCATCACGACCTAGCAATTGAGCGAATTAGTTACATGTTACCTGGTTGCAGTTTTAATACACGTGTAAATTATACTATAATAATAATATCCCTAAGAGTAATTAAGAAAATTCCCTAAGGAAAATTCACTCTCAAAAATATATAAAATATAATATATAATACGTGTCGGAACCAAATATCACCTTATGACTTCACCATGGAGAACTAGAAAAATAAGATGAGAAGATAAAATGGAAGAAATTTAGAGAGAAGTTAGAGAGAGAAATTAGAGAGAAAAAGAGTTGATTAATTCTTGCAAATGAGAAATGAACAAATAAGAATCAACTTACAAATGAATCAACACCCTCTCCATCCTTGGAGAGGGGTATTTATAGTTAAAACTAAGAGGCTTTCATGCCTTGGTGTTTCTACGGGCCGGGCTTGGGATTACTTGGGCTTTCGCCCGATACACGTGACCGATTAGATTACACAAAGAGCCCGTTTACCCGTCTAGCCTAATACAACGTATATTAATTTAGTGACCGAGACCTAATATAATTATGAACGAACTTCCATTGTTCGACTCAATATTTTGAGGCTAACAATCTCCCCCGAAGTGAGTTCATTGTGACACTCCTTCATGAGATCAATGAGATTGCTTTTGTCGTTAAGATCTTGTGGTCTTGGTCTCTGAATTCGTTGTAGGCTTGTTCCTTCATGCTTTGTGATCTTTGATCTTTAGCCTTTATCATTGTCTTTTGACTTTGTCTTTTTCGTCCGAGATCTTTAAATCTTTTTCCTTTTGTCTTGATCGTCTTTGCCACCTTGCGATCTTGTGTCTTGACCAACATGCTCATACTTTGCATCATCTTGAAAGCTTGCTAACAATCTCCCTTGATAGACTTGATATCTTTGAAGGAAGATCTTGTATATCAGAGTTTGTGCGGAAGTCTTTGTCTTTAAATCTGTAGCTTATCATGATTCCTTGAATCTTAATTCTATAGTATGTCTTTGTAGTTTGAGCATGAGCATGTGGTAATGAATTCGACTCTAGCTGGAATGAGGCATCACCATCTCCATCTTTATGTATCCTGAAATAAAACAGTTAGCAATAAAGCGTGTGGACGAATATGGCTTTGTCATTCGTCCGGATTTGGTTAGATTAACCTCCGGTTCCGTAGGACCGTTTTACAGTATAAATACTATACATGTGATCAGGTAGATTCAAAGAATCTCCTTGACAGGGTTTCCAGCTCAAAGCGTAGGATCTTCTAACACAGATGTATTAGATTTGCCATGCTTGCTAGTTCTCATTACCGGAACGTCTCAAAAACAGACAACACAGGAAAGAGTGAATCAGATAGATACCTATCTTACTTTCTGATT
The DNA here is from genome assembly GCA_026074375.1 of Tanacetum coccineum. Taxonomy (NCBI): domain Eukaryota; kingdom Viridiplantae; phylum Streptophyta; class Magnoliopsida; order Asterales; family Asteraceae; genus Tanacetum; species Tanacetum coccineum. The sequence goes on from BQNB010035659.1 coordinate 35,096, forward strand.
AGACGTCAATTCATTTACTGGACCTTTATCGATATCCAGTTGACACAAGCTTGATTCATATAGAATCTCGCAAGTCACCTACCAAGAGCTTGTTTGATGCTGGCTCAAGCAGGATTTCCATCTTCATTGTGAGTACATAAGTATCACTCGGATGTTCTGGCACAATCACAAGGATAATCGTAAAAAAAGGGGGGAAAGAAACTCTTGTTAACAACTTGTGAACTTAATGATATTCAATAAGTGTTTGTCATGGAATGTGTCCTAATGAGATTTATTTGATGATCTCTTGGCTCTAGACCCGATTAGTGCGTTTTGGTTTTTAGTAATCGAAGGCTGGAGCAGACTGCCAACCTATATCAATATTAACCTAACTCGGAGTGAGAAAGTCCAATAAAGTCCCCCGTTTTGTATCACCCGTTGACAAATGAGAACAAGTTTCATTGAGAGAAACCCAATAGGCTGGAAAGGGTTGTCATTGCATCATTCACTCTTGGGTCCATGATGTGTCTTCATATGTCATCAATCAACATGTGACTCTGACACAAACTCATGCAAGCATAATATTGACCCGGTTTCTGCCTAGTTTTGTGTAGCGCTTCTTTCTTAGACCACTTTATCCATACATTTCCTTTTTCATTCTTCAACCCTTTACTCATACCAAAGACATGTCATTACTAACCACCTTGTTGTGATTGTTCCAGGTGTTAGCTCATCTTAGTCGGCATTCTTCCTTATAACACATTCATCACCAATCATACTAGGACTCTTTTTGCTATTCTAAACTATGGAGTGTTCCTTTACTGGTGGACATAGACAATACCTAACCTTAACCACCTTATGACTTCAGAATCGTTGTGAAATAAGATGTTGTAGGGTATGAGATCGTAACCATAAAACCTTTTCCGAAGAGTATCAAGCAATTTGAGTTGATAAGATCACTTATTATTTTTCAATAGATCACATTTTAATACATTTTCTCCCCTTATTTTAAATTACAAATCACTTAGTATTTTGAAATACTTTGTGATTAAAATTTATCTTGAAATACCATGAGGAAAACTTTTACTTAGCATGAATTACATGGAACATAAACTTGCTCCCCTTTAATTTTACATATGTTTGACACCAAAAACAATGATACCAAGTTGTAAAATGAATATAAAATTGAGGTTGAACACTTAGTCATCTTATAACTATCATTCTATTGAATTGTCATTATTATCTTGTTGTTATTAAGAGACTTTTTAGGAATGGTTTGAATACATAAGAATGGTCGTGAGATGATGTTCCAAACTCAATTAATTGTTGTTTTTTCGAAAAACTCCCCCTTGAAAGATGGAGTGCTGAACACACAATTTTGAAAGATTATTAATCGTCAGTGAGAAATTCTTGAAAAAAATTGTGTTCAACATTTTGAAAAACATCATGTTAGAAGACTTCTCTTCCAACTCCAAGGGTTAGCGCACTCATGCGTACACTATCCGTTTTCTTGAGCTCAAAACTTTGAATGTCTTGTAAGAACAGCTCAAGACCGAGAAAAGTTGAATTTCTCGTTGTTAGGATGAGTTATCTTTATAGATAAACTTTACTTTATTTGAAATCCGGGTTACGTACTGATATTTTCACATAATCCATCAAGAAAAATTAGACTGACAGTTTTGAAAGCATATTGAAACCCTGTTCGAACTTCATTTAACACGCCCGTGTCGATATTAAATCAACAATTCTAGGTACGTAAAGTGTATCGATTCCAAGAGAATGTCGAGAAGAATATTTTTTTTGAAACCATTTTTCTGATTTTTTTTGATATTGTATTTCTTTTGAATTTTATATTTTTGTATTTTTTTCTTTTTTCAAAATAAGTACATGTTGATGTTTTGAGGGAAGTATCAAGGCATATTTCTTTTTGTCAGAACCTCCAGTGCGTGCTAGAGTAAACATCTCATACCGAAGTTCGTCTGACAGATACTGAAACCTTTCTTGGAGGGCTTTAGTAAACATGTCAGCTAAATTGAAAATTCAGTTATACAAAAGTACAATTCAATTAAGCCGTTTTTCACACCTGTTCTTTGCTGAAATGATTACCGAGTATGATGTGCTTGTACGAAGAATGCTGCAACGGGGTTGTATGATATTGCTATGGCTGACTGGAGTCACTAGTACAACGTTAATTCTTGTTGTAATGTTATAGAAGCCATAATCTTGAAGCTATGTGTCCGCATCCACATTACATGAGCACAACATTCAAATAATCCCACAATTCAGCCTCTGCGGAGGACAATTGCATACAGGTCTTGCTTTCTTTGTTGACATCCAGCTGACTAGCTTATCACCTAGAGAACTGTATTCCTCCATAAGTGCTTTTGGTGAGTATCAACGCAAACTGGCAGGTGAATCGGCATCTGAAAAAGCTGCTAGTTCAAGCCAAACCCTTCGGATACCAAAGTACCATGTGAAATGGTACCATCTTAAGTATCAGAAAGATCCTTTAAACCTCTTGAGGTGTTTTTCAGTCGGTCCTTGCTTATATCTTGCATAATAACATACAACTTTGCACTAATGTCTGGTCCTACTAATGGTCCAGATACATGAGTGACCCTATTTGCTTACGTAGTCCAATTTGGTCTACGGGTTTTAACCACTCAAGTCTGCATCTAATTTAGTTTCGTAGCCAATTGGGGTGTAACTAATTGAATTATCCTTTATTCCTATACCATAGTTTTTTTAAGATCTCTAAGGTGTACTTGGCCTGATTGATAAATACCTCATGGGTATTGGTGAATCCTAAAGTCCAAAAAGAATTTTCATTTCCCCCCATTGTCCCTCCCCCATTAAGGACATCTCAAATCTACTGTGCATTAATTTTTCAAATCGTTTAGAAAATTTAGGGTTTGTGGACCCAAAAATAATGTCATCAACATAAATCTGCACAAGTAGAATGTCCTCCCCGTATTTTATCGTGAATAAGGTCGGGTCAATGATACCTTTAGTAAAACCTTTGGATATCAAGAAATTTGAGAGTTCATCATACCAGGCTCTCGGAGCTTGTTTCAATCCATATAGAGCTTTCCTTAGACGGTAAACTTTTGTCTGATGATCGGAACAACTAAGTCCGTCTGGTTTGTGTAACATAAACCACCTCCATCAATGGACCATTAGTAATGCCGTTTTACGTCCATCTGATAAATTGGAAAAGACTGAGTGCAGTAATTTCGACAAAAATCCCTAACAGCCTCCAGCGAGCAACTGGAGCAATGACTCTTCAAAATCAATACCTTCTTCCTGAAGCATAACTCTTCGCTTACAAGTCTTGCTATTGTTGCCAAAATTACAGTTTTTTGTCTTCATCCTTTTTGTTTTTCCATAACCACTTTAGCTTGATAACTTCTTTCCACCAAAATGTTTGTCAACAGTTCCCAGACTTGGTAGTCGGTCAAACTAAAGAAGTTCTTCCTGCATTGCTTCTATCCATGCAGAATCAGCCTTGCTCTCCTTAATGTTTTTTTGGTTTCAACAATACTCACGGTGAGTGCGAACATACACATTTCAGGATCTGTTGCAAGTTGTCGTCTTGTTTTGCACTGGCTTGGATGGATTTCCATGAACTTAAAGTTAACGTGTGATCTTTTGTCCATCGGTATTCGTAATCTGAGGTTGATGAAGGTTGCATATTTGAAAGTAACCAATATGCGTGAGGAATACTCAACAATTTCTTGTACCGGGGTGTACAAAAGTGATTGGTAAATTTTGGCTTACTGATCGTTGTTTTCCTCAGCATGAATATTTGTAGGAGTTGATGGTTCTGATGGAGGTTAAATATTCATTGAAGGTGTTGTGTCTTTTTGAATAGAATTGTCGGTGGGAGAAGAAGACTTTGTTGATACGAAGAAGTTACCATCATTTAAAAATTCATCGTAAAAAGACCAAAAAGAAGATCCAACACCTGTTTTTATAGGGAAACTGGTGTACTTCTGGCTGAAGGAGAAACATTTTGTAGTGCTGGTGCGGGGTCAGGGTTGGCATAATCTGACAATCCTTTTTGTTCGTTGGGGAACGAGGTGCCCTAAGTGTCATTAGCAATCAGAAGTCTTTGACATCTCTTTGATCTCATTAAATTCAGAGATGGAAGGATTTCAACTATCAACCATTGTTCTCTGTTTGTAGACACGATATTCCCAATGACAGAGAACCAAATATACTTGTTTGCTCTCTTTGAGACCGATCTAATATGCAAGCATTATGAAAACCGAGTTTAGCAATTCATCTAGATTTAATACGCTACAACGTTTTTTAAGTAAATTTCGGGTTTTCGGTTTCGTGTGTCGGTTCATTACGGGACTTATAACATATATCATTACGATCGCGATCTTGCAACGATCATCGTGGTATATTTAGTTTTCATCGACGATAAACATACCATCCTGCGAGCTTAAACACATAATCGTTACCATTTCTAATATTTTAAAACGAAGAAGAAACAAAATAGGAGGGAATCGTTGGCATTTATTAATCAAAATTCAAAATTGACAAGTTTAGTCCCTAGACTTCTAGCTCCATTCATCCTTTGTCCTTTCCTTGTTTGTTAACCCTCTTTGTTGAAATAGGTTGTTATAAGTCAGCCCGTTAGTTTTCAAAAGTGTTGCATCTTTAGTCCTTTGTGAACCAAATTTCGCCGTTAGTCATTTTAAGCTTATTTTTGGTCAACAAAAGCTCAAGTTCTTCAATTACAACATTAATTTCAACAACAATTAATCATTGTTTCACGATTTCTTGCTTGATTTTGTAAAATCCTAACGAAAAGATTTCAATTTTTTCTTCGTTTAAAAATCTAAGACTTGTAAAATCCCATGAGCGTTAATTGGTTTCAATCCACAAAAACAATCACTTTACCAACTTAAGATCCTTACATATCATTTGTCACGTCGACTTTTGTCAATCGACTCAACAAGGACATCAAAGGCTATTAGAGCACACTGACTTTCAAAACGATAACATGATCCTTTGGCAATAATTGCAAACACTCAGACAACAAAAAACACCGTTTCCCCGCAGATCAATCCATCACATATTAATTACAAAAACATCCACAAACCCAACAACCACTTGTCCCCTAAAAATAACCTTCATTCAACACGAACTATATGCAACAACCAATGCAAAATCCCAAAGATATCTTAAATCCCACAACTGCATTTGACATGGCACTTGAACTCATATCTAAGGCATTTCAGCTAAACAACACCACTACAACAAACAACAACCAAAGAAGTTCATCAAACCCTTGCTACAGTCAAATTGCTCAATCGGGTATGAATATAGATCAAGACAGATAGATGCTAATGGTTGATGGTAATGTTGGGAACCAGTTTAGAGAGAATGCATTACAGAATGTAGGACATTTGGTTAGGCAGAATGAAGTTCAGAATCAGGGTACTCAGAATGTTAGGAATCAGAATGGGCTTAGTGTTGTTTCGGAAACTGCAAAACAGTATGGGAATGGAGATGTTGTTACATCACCGACTGAGGGTAATAGTAATGGTATCAATGGTAATCCGATAAGGTGTTACAACTGTCGAGGAGAGGGTTATTATGCCAGCAACTGCACAGTAAAGCCAAGGAAAAGGGATGCTATTTATATTTAGACACAACTACAGATTGCTCAAAAGGATGAAGCATGGATGCAACTTAATTTCGAGGAATTTGATTTCATCGATGCTGCAGGTGCCTATGACGAGATTGAGAAAGTAACTGCCAACTACAATTTACTGGATAGTTTGTAGCAAGCATCTACATTGGGTACTCAGTCTGACAAAGCTCCTGTCTATGACTCAGATGGATCATCTGAGGTACACCATTCTGAAAATTATTATGATAATGATATATTCAATATGTTTAATCAAGAAGAGCAGTATACTGAACTACTCGAACCCATTTCTAAAACCATAACCAAATACAACATAATATAAGTTAATTATAGGAAACAAGGAAGGGGGGGGGGTTTAAATAGATTTTATCTAGTTAATTAGTCGTTTTAAAACTTTGCTTAGAAAATTGTTAGATTTGAGTTATATGTCAATCAATCAACAATATGAATCACAACTAAAATATCTAATATAATGAACTAAGTAAGCAATAACAATAAAGAGATAGAGAAAGAAACGATCAAACCAAAACACCAATATTTATAGTGGTTCGACAATGAAGCACCTCTTCGTTCCTACTCTAATCTCCGAGTACTCCACTCGATATTTCACTATGTCAACAAGCTCCCTTTAGGTGGAGAAAACTTTGTTACACGTCGGCTTACTTACTTTCTTTTTCGAAGACACTAACTAGATGTCGAGCTCCTAATCTTAGCTAGAACTAATCTAAGACTTCACAAAGTCTTATACACTCACAAGAATATAACCTTTGGATTGACACACAACCCCAAATTCACACCAAATGAAACACAGATTTAAACATCTATTAATTGGATCTCTACAACTCATCCCAATTTACAAACAACACAAAGTAAAATGTAATAACGATAATTTGTGATCTTGAGGAGGATAGATAGAACACTTGATAACAAAAAAATCGTATTGTAAGAAGAATAAGGATGTTCTTCTCTTGCACTAATTAGAAGAAGCAGGGAGGAAGAAAGAATTAATCACTAAATGATCAACAAGATCAAGATATGTTAGCGGATCAAGCTCTGTGGTGTTTAAGAGGAGGTGAAAGTCGGAGTGACAGTGAGATGAGATAGAACGGTGATAGACTGGGCGCACGCACAGCGATGGGGGTTCTTGGTTTGGACAGGGGGAGGGGTGGGGGGGTGCATTGTTCTTAATTAGTCTTGTTTTATTTATTGTCAGGGGGGATATTAAGTTTAGTGTGTGTGTAGACCATCTGGTATTGAGGACGAGGACTAACGATATATATGGGCACACTGAGCGACGAGAGCCCGCTCTTATATATAAAGCGGACGATGCGCCAGAGACCGGCCGTTAGTCCATAGGCGGTCGGCTCTATTTCTTTGGTATGTCTCTTCTATATAGCAATACTTAGTGGATCTCGTACAATGGAGGATTAAAAAAACTAGGGGGCGGGGGGGGGGGGGGGGGGGGGATGTGGGGGGGGTAGTAGTGGGTGGGGTTTATGGAGATCAGTGAGGAGGGGGGGTATCCATCTTCATAGTCTGGAGGGTTAATAATTGTAGTGGAGTGAGTAGTAGCGTGTAGATGATGCGTTTTCTTATATATAAGGGGGCCGCCAGGCCTATAAGGGGCCCGCCGTAGACTACGCTTCCTTTTTGTCTTTTTGTGAGGAAGGTGTTATCTGTTTTAGAACCTTCCATTTTGGGGGGAAAATCTGATTTCAAATTAAATAATTTATAAAACATTTCTTTTATAAAAAATCATTTTATGTTTATATTTTTGTAAAAATACTTTTGTAAAAATGTAAGGTTTAGGAAATAAAAATTATTTTCTTGATCACTAATCATGTTTAATGATTTGTTTATCCATACCTTAAGTGATTAATCTTAGAAATAGAATTTTACGATTAGTAATTTATAAACGTTTAATTTTATCGTAAACGTTTTCACATTTTGTTATTATCAAAACATCGAGAGGTCGAAAAATATAAATAACGTTTTTAGACATTATTTGTATTAACAATCTCCCCCTTTTTGATGATGACAAAACATAAACTCATTTAGTATAAAATTGGAAGTTTATAAATTATTAATGAGTTAAATTCTATTTCTCCCCCTTTTTGTCGAATCCAAAAAGGTTGATCGTCGAGTTGTAGTAGAGAGAAAGAAGTCGACGATTAAAGACTCCCCCTTGATGTATGCCCCCCTTGTTCGGGGCACCAAGGGATCGATCTTACTTATTGTTTAATTTAACTTTCCACACTCTCAAATCATTTCTCTCTTTCAAACTCCAATCTTCCGACTGTATCGATTTTCCAGCACAGCCTCGTTGGGGATTAACGACCCGGGAATATTCTATACTGCTTCCGGTTATATTGATTGTTGTTGTTTTTTTAGACTTTATATATTTTATATATTTTATTATATATTATATATATATAGTTTAATTGAATTTTAACAAATCAGTTACCTTCATTGATGAGACTTCAAATGATGCTAGAAACAAGAACAACAAGATTTCAAACAGCAGTTAGATGTGAAGAAGTGTTTGGATACATCCTCCTGGTGATCAAGAAGCTTTTAATGAAGAAACTTGTTGATTAATCTAGATGAATATCAAGTTTAGAGGAGGATTGTTGGGAATTAAAAGTCTTCTTAAATATTAATGCTACTAGTCAATGATAAAAGAGAAGTTTCAACTTAAGACATTAATGTTGATTGAAGACATTAATGATGATTGAAGACATTAATGATGATTGAAGACTTTATGATGATTGAAGACTTTATATTGATAAGAAGTTTAATTGAGGTAATTAATATTGATTAAGGAGTTACAATTGATTGTGGAAAGTATTGAATTCAATTGATTAATGTTGACCACATAGTTAGAAACATATTGAATACTTAGTTATGGTATTCAATATGGTTGACTAGATATATTAGGAAAATATTGTAAACCCTAATGGACTTCCTGGTGTATAAAAGAAGGTCCTAGGGTGTAGAGAAAACACAAATCAATCTCTACACATCCATCATACACACGTTTTATAGTTAGTTCACAACTTCAAGGTTGTAAACCCTGTTACCATTCAGAGTAACCGTATTCAATATATCGAGGCTGAAAGTTTGGTTTATTGTTATAATTCTTCTTAGTATCACAACCTAGTTTCCGCATAGTTTGTGATATTTCCAATCAAAGTTTCTACCATAGTTGTCTTAGATTTATCCAATACAACTAAACCTTATATCAGCTAAGGAGTTAAAGATCTGTTCAGAACGGGATCAACATTTAACCTTTACGACATATCGATAGTTATCCAACGCAGCCGCCAATGCATCTCTTTCCTATAAAAAAACTAAAAAATCAATCATAAAAGGTGAAATAGCTAAGTTTTCCAAATAAGCATTTTCAAGACATAAATAGAATTAAAACACTTAAGGTTTGTGAGTCCCTCAGGAATAGATCTCTGCAGCCTGTTAAAGATGATAGCCAGGATGTATAAATACAGTTGACTATGTAGAAACACTGATTATGAATACTATGTGTTAATGCGGAATCTTAACACAAGTACTAAGAAAAACAATGAAGAACTAAGTAATAACTTCTATTAATCTGCTTTGAATGATTACAGATTACTAACTAATAAGATATGATTTTGCTATGAGATATCTTGAGGTTATATCTAACTATGCCAAGAGGGATCCTTTTATAGACTAAGGATAAACCCTAACAGGCTTACAAAACGCGTACATATCTTTTCCTAAAATATCTCATACATATCTCTTAAACGGTACTAACTATTTTCTACTATCGGTACTAACTAACTGATCAGTACTTAACATTTTGTACTGTCAGTACTAACTATAACTATCAGTACTAACTATTTGTACTGTCGGTACTAAGTTAGGAAAACGTAATTCCCAACAATCCTCCCTTAAACATGAATGTTGAACTCTTTTAACTTCATGTTTCTTTAACTTCTTTAACGCATAGAGGATGTATCCAAACACTTTTATTATCTCTTGATCTTTTAAACTCTATCCTTCTCCAGCAGCAACTTTGTCTTTTCAGCAACACAGCAACATCTTTTCAGCAACAATCCAACTAAGTTGGCTTTGTAGTTTTTGGCAAACTACCAGCCATAAACGGATTTGATGTTCCTTTACCAGTAGCCGTTTGCTCTGGGATAGTTAACTCTTTATTTTAAAAACATGGTGAGTTAATTACCATATTGTTAGTATAGATTCACCCTCTGAACACAAGATCCGGAGGCTTGGTAAAATGGAAAAGAAATTGATCCATATTATTTAGAGAAGATCAGAGACAACAAGATAATAATGATCTCTAAGATGAGAGACAAGATCAACCCAAGGAAGAAGATGTTGAACCTAGAAGAAGCAAAATGGCAAGTGTAGATCATAAATGACATACAAGAACAAGTAATTAAACAGATCTGGAGGTATGGTAAAGTGAAATAAATGTAAAGCCATATTATTAGAGATAAAGGTGAAGAGATGGGAAGAGTGTGTGTGTGGTAGAGAGAAAACACACACACACACTTTTACAAAAGTAAGCTTCAACCCTCCATGGAAGTATGGAGGGGGTATTTATAGTCCTAGTGACACACAACTATTGTAACTAGTCATTATTAGTCTCTACGTGTCACTCTATAAATGAACTAATGTAATTCCATGTTTGTCACCATATTTTAAGGCTAACAATCTTCCCCCAATATGTGTACATATACGGAATTACTTACAATGTTCCTAACAAGTACAAATACAATTAAATAAAGTCTTCCAAAGCGCTTCCAAAGCTGAAGTTGTCTTGTGAGTTCTCTTGGTCTTGAAACTTGTATTCTAGCTTGGATCTTCATTGTCTTTACTTGTTCTAGAACCATTGTAGTATGCATGAGTTGGATTAACTTCCCCCCAATTCATGCAGCATGTCTTGAAAAGCTTTCTTCATAGACTCCTTTTTGGCGAAGTTTCTGAATCAGCTTCCCCCCAAACCAACATCCCTATCTTGAGCAGATTCTGAAACATTGATGTAGCTTGAACAATCTTCTACTTGTCATCAAAGTGCACAGCGGAATTTTGTAGAAGTCAAACCACACCAACGACCACTGCTTCTTGTCATCAGGGCTTGGTGAATATTCGTTCGGGGGTGCATGCGAGAAATCAGCATCTGTTCTTCTCATGTTTGCAGAATACTTCACAAACCATTCTTAGTGAAGTAGTATACACTACTTCCCCCTGGAAGTTGACATGGTAACATCAAAGTCAATTAAGTCCCGGATGTACACATTTTCCCCCATGATGGTTGCGAACTCTCGGAAGCATCATTGTCGTGTACGTTCATATACTCGAGAAGTTCTTGTCATAAGCACAAATCTTGATATACAAAAGAATCATTACCCTCTTGACTTCAGAAACCGTAGAGGAGATGAAGCAAGAATCAAGAACACTTGGTATAATCAAGGTCTTGTGAATGAATGTCATCGAAGAACTTTGAAGATTTTGCTTAGACTGTGAAGTATCTTTGTCTTGGAATAGCACAAAAATACCCGTGAGAAGTGCTGATTACATCTCAACCTTTAAACTCTCTGGCTAACTTACCAACCTCGTATTCTGTAGGCTATTGTCGTGATCACTTGTCATCGTAATCCGAATCTCTAGCCATTTTGTCATTTAAGTGAATCTTTTCAGGATCGTTTTGGGATTAAGTGTTGTTGTTTGTGTGGTGTGTTGTTATGGTTGATTGTGTCTTATGAGTCTCGATTCTTGATTGTGGTGTTTGTTTGTTGTTCTTGTTTTGATTATAATATTCCCAAATTCGGTCATATGCCCAAAGTCGGTCACATGCCCACCTGATGCGCGGATCGACCTGGAATATGGTGACAAACATAGGGGAAGATTGTTAGCCTTAAAATATGGTGACAAACATGGAATTACAAGGGGAAGATTGTTAGCCTTAAAATATGGTGAAGTAAACAAGGGGGAAGATTGTTATCCTTAAAATATGGTGACAAACATGGAATTACATTAGTTCATTTATAGAGTGACATGTAGGGACTAATAATGACTAGTTACAATAGTTGTGTGTCACTAGGACTATAAATACCCCCTCCATACTTCCATGGAGGGGTGAAGCTCACTTTTGTAAAAGTGTGTGTGTGTGTGTGTGTTTTCTCTCTACCACACATACACTCTTCCCATCTCTTCACCTTTATCTCTAATAATATGGCTTTACATTTATTTCACTTTACCATACCTCCAGATCTGTTTAATTCCTTGTTCTTGTATGTCATTTATGATCTACAATTGGTATCAGAGCTGCAGGGGTGTGTCGTATCATGTATTTGTTTGTTGTCACTGTTCATTTGATTTTTTAACAGTTGCTTGTTGTTCATGTCATGATTCTGCTGGTATCATAATTATTTTTATGCTTAAAAGTCAAACAGCAGATCTGGGTTTGTTATGTTTTTCTTGGTTGCGTTTTGATGTAAGAAAAACCTAGATCCAGAAAAAGTACAAAAGTACTGACATTGCGTTTTGACCAGTCAACCGCGTTTTGACTGGTCAACTGCGTTTTGTTAGGTGGTTGCGTTTTGTGGTTGCGTTTTGTCTACTCTATCATTGCGCTTTGAAGACAAATTTATGATTTTTATAAAGAGAAACTATGGCAAAAATTTTATTGATGCTGCGTTTTGTCTACCAAAAAAGGGTTGCGTTTTTACTTGGACATCTTGCCAAAAGCCAATAACAGAAAAGAGAAGAAAGACTAGACTCGAACCATAAACATCAACAACAACATAAGCTTAAATTACCCTAACAAACTCATCAGACTCGAACATCAACGATTATCTCAGCCCCACAAAAACCCATCGTCACATATACACAACATCATTATATCCCATCTCCATCTCAACTTTCACAAGACTCGAATCAATACAAAGAATTAACTGATCTCAGTTTCTTTCGTTTTGTGTTACATTTAAATCAAGACCACCAAAAGATCCAAGAACACAAACGAAAAGATCATCATTGATCTGTGAGGAGTCATACCCCTCTTTGTTATACAAAGATGATGAAAGAACGAAGACAAGAGTGTCCCATTCCCTCTTCACTTCGTTTAAAGAAATACCAACACAATTCAATTAACCTACCCGAGACCTCTTTTATAGAGATCTTGATGTCTTAGTTCTTCTGATTGGGTGCTCGTTTAAAATCATCTCACGATTGAGATTGTGATAATGAAAGGATTAGTTGGTTTTATTTATTATCGAAGAGATGGAAGTGATAACAAAGATGATGGGAGAGGCTATCAAATTTTTTTTGGAGAAAAACCTGTGGTAGGCGGGTATGTATGAGATTAGGGTTAGTGTGAGAGAGATTAGGGATTTGAGGAGTATTATATCCCTATTATAAATGGGTTGTGGCAGACCGGGTAATAACATCTCACATGGGCCGGTGCTTAATGTATAGAGTTGGGCTGGTGATTTTAAAAGGCCAAGTAATAACCACAACAATGGGCCGAGTTTCTTTTGTGGTATTGAGGGGCTGCGTTTTATAAATAACGAGTTGGGTTGGAATTTTAATAACCGAAAATTGGGCCTTATGATTACATGATTATTTCATTTGAGGTACGACGTGACCGGGAATAAAATACTATCACGACAAGTTTAGACTAGACGATGTTTATCCGTTGACGACAATTCAAAATAACATTCGTCCTAGTTTAACGACAATTGAACAAACAAACAACAAGCATGATACATAACACTAAAACGATTCTGAAGAGATTCGATAAATGACAAACGGCTAGAGATTCGAATTACGATGACAAGTGTTCACGAAGTTGATTTGGTATCCCTTATTTGAGATTGAAGTTAGGTTTCACGAAGGCGTCTACTTATTTCATCATCGAGACTTTCTTCTATTTTCTATCGATTGATGACTTGCTTGAACGTATACAGCTTATGATTAAGACTTGAATTATCTAGTTACCAGCAGTCAAGGGTGGTTGGTTGCAGACCTGGATAACTATCACTTAAAGGAGTTACGTTGTAGTACTCAGTGTCACACGCAGAAGTCGATGTGGATAATTTCAAGAGGTGTTGTACTTCTTATACTTTTCTGGTTGGGTATAGAGTACTTATAGATTTAATCTTGCACCGTTCTTCAATCACAACAGTGCAAGCTTAAGTAACAAATTTAGGGGATTTCACTTCATTTTTAAGTTTGGGATATCGGGTTTACTTCACAAGTGATCACAACAATAACTGACAGAATACGAGGTTGGTAAGATAGCCAAAGAGTTTAATGGTTGAGATGTAATCAGCAAATTCTCACGGGATATTATTATCCCATTTCAAGACAAAGGTACTTCACAGTCTAAGCCAAATCCTCAAGGTTCTTCAACGACATTCATATACAAGACCTTGATTATACCAAGTTTTCTTGATTCTTGCTTCATCTCCTCTACGGTTTCTGAAGACAAGAGAGTAATGCTTTGTTTGGATCTCAAGATTTGTGCTAAAGACAAGAACTTCTCGAGTATATGTGCGTACACAACAATGATGCTTCTGAGAGTTCACAACCATCATAGGGGAAAATGTGTACATCCGGAACTTAATTGACTTTGATGTTACCATGTCAACTTCCAGGGGGAAGTTTGTTAGCCCTAAAAAATGTTTAGTATGGTTTATGAAGTATTCTGTATACGTGAGAAGAATTGTTGCTGATTTCTCGCATGCACCCCCGAACGAATATTCACCAAGCCCGAATGACAAGAAGCAGTGGTATAGTTGATGTGGTTTGACTTCTACAAAATTCTGCTGTGCACGTCAATGACAAGTAGAAGATTGTTCAAGCTACTTCAAAGTTTCAGAATCTGCTTAAGATAGGGATGTTGGTTTGGGGGGAAGCTGATTCAGAAACTTCGCCAAAAAGGAGTCTATAAAGAAAGCTTTTCAAGTCATGCTGCATGGATTAGGGGGAAGTTAATCCAGTTCATGCATACTATAATGGTTCCTGTACAAGTAAAGATAATGAAGATCCAAGCTGGAGTACAAGTTTCAAGACAAGGAGAACTCAGAAGACATCTTCAGCTTTAGAAGTGCTTTGGAAGACTTTATTTCTGTTGTATTTGTACATGATAGGAACATTGTAAGTAATTCCGTATGTGTCCACATATTGGGGGAAGATTGTTAGCCTTAAAATATGGTGACATATCCGGAATTACATTAGATCATTTATAGAGTGACATATAGGGACTAATAATGACTAAGTATGATAGTTGTATGTCACTAGTACTATAAATACCCCCTCCATACTTCCATGGAGGGGTGAAGCTCACATTTGTAAAGTGTGTAAGTGTGTGTGTTTTCTCTCAACACACACATCTTCCCATCTCTTTTCACCTTCAACTCTAATAATATGGCTTTACATCTTTTTCATTTTACACAACCTCCAGATCTGTTTTTAATCCCTTGTTCAAATGTCATTTACAATCTACAGACATGTTCTTGGACAAACTTGGACTATATTTGTTGGACACAAATTAGAGGACTCAAATTATATCAAAGATGTGTAATTACATAAATTAGAGGACTTGTAGCAAATTAATTAAGTTAAAAAATTATAAAAACAAATTTATAAACTATTACTAAAACCTACTGTTTAAAATTCGAAAATATAATATTTATTTTTTATTTTATTAAAATGGTATATTTCATGACGATTCTAACATATAGAGAACTCGAAAATCCGAATTATAACGAAGGAGTTATGCTATTTACGAGTTTACGATAAAAAATATTTTTATAAAAATACGTTACTGTTCATAAAAGTGAGTTTTTGGAAATTATTTTTCTTGGATAAAACTCTCTATTATGAATCCGTGCATATAAGGATCACTAAAAACGGAATTAAAATGGAGGAGATATGAATTTTATACGATTTCAATTA